>JAAVUA010000074.1:0-229498 GCA_014898875.1 Fusarium miscanthi
CTATTTATATTAAACCTTAAGAACTATTATTAAAAAATTAAGATTTTTGTAAGTTTTTTTTTAGCTATTTACTTATATATAAAACTGATAATAAGAAGTATAAACTATTTATTTAAATTTCTTATAATAAGATATTAAATTAAGCTTACTTATAAGTAAAATTAAAAGGTACTTTAATTTATATAAATATTTAAAAAATAAATAGATTATAATAATAGTAAATATTATAGGCAATTCTTTATTAGAGTTAAAAGTAACTTTGAAAATTTATTAATGCTGTATGAATAAAAACATATAGCTATATATTCTAACCTCTTGATATTGCAGCACGATTCTCAATGTCATCAGCACCAGCTCCCCTGCCATGTCTTCTGAAGAGCCTCCTAAATCCCGGCTCACCAGCTTTGATCCGCGATGGAATGCTGACAGGTCTGTCGCTTCTCTCTATGCCACCCTTTCCACGAAGTTCCTTTTCAGGTAATTTCGATGGACTCGAGGTTGGCTTGGAATCGTCCTCCAATTGCTTTTCCAAAATTTTAAAAAGGACTTTCTTGGCGCGCTTAATATTATCCCAATAGAAGACACCGAGACCCAGAATTAATGATATGCCTGCAGACGCGAAGACTAATTCATTCATTGTAAGTGTTTAGATTATATCAAGCCCTTGGACGTTGCAACTTACATATGACATAGAAAGCCCATGCAGGGGCCTGTTGGAATGAGGCTACGTCTAAAGCAAACAATGAAGAAAGAAACGATAACGGAAGCTGGTGCAAAGGGTCAGTGTTGTTAAATGCAATCCACTATGTCCTCGTCAAGACTTACAAATAGAACCGTTGCAAAGGTGAAGGTCATGACAGTTTTTCCTTGCTTTGTAGCCTCGGTTGCTTGACGATTTGCAATCTCACTTTGCTGGAGTGAAATGGTGGTGTTGACCTTTTGGTAACGCATATTAGTAATTTCTAGTGCTCATAGGATGGAACCTGTGTCTCACCGCTGATTGGATTCTTTCTGCAACGTTATCAAGCTCTTCCAAGTTCTTCACTACGTATGTTGAAGAGAGCCGCGATTCATCCACTTCCGTGACTTCAAGCCCTCTTTGGACGATTTGTTGGTATCGTGCCACTGATTTAAGAATACCAAGTTCGTCACGGACGTCTTTGATATTAAAACAGAGAGTCTTTGCCGTTTGGATCGCTTCGCTGATACGATCAATGTACGGCCGTAGGGCCGTCTGTTTTGACTCCGCACTGTTCGCTGTGGCAGGCAAAATGGCGGTTTCGGCGATACGTTCCCTAGCGAGCTTGAGTAATTGCTCCGCCGGAGAGTCTCGGCTGATATGAGAACAGAAGGCTTTTGCCGTCCGGGTCGCTGCACTGATATGCTCAGCGTACGGCAGTAGAGCCATCTTTCTTGACTCCGCACTGTTCGCTGTGGCCCGCGAAGTCTCAGTTTCAGCGATACGTTCCTTAGCGAGTTTCAGCAATTGCTCGGCTGGAGAGCGTCTGTCCCACTTTCTCTTTCTCTTCTCTCTTTTACCTTCGTCTGGTGACCAATTTCGAAAATCATCAAATAAAGTGGTTTCTTTTCTACCCTATTCGCTGGTTAATCACCATCATGAAGTATGAATATGACGACGTACAATACTGTTGATATAACGAGAGAATGTCTGCCCAATAGATATTTTATTGTTGTCTTCGGGACTCCTCTCATACGAACCGACACAATAATCGATAATTACTGGGGCCAACTGATCAGTGGATATAGGTTGCGCGCGACCACCGCCAGAGTCTGCTTGTCGACTCAACAGATTGAGAATCTCATCAACCAAGGCATCAGGGCTGCTATTAAATGGGGAGGATGTAGCAGTAATGATCCAATCTTTGAGATTGTGGGTTAGCCTTGCCCTATTCAGCAGGATTACAACTTACCCTTTGAAATCGTCCAGATCCAAAGCTGGTTCACACGAATGACCGTCCATTGGTTTCGCTTCAAGGTGCCGCTAGTATCTTTATCCTCTCCCAGGTATTTGCTCACTACTTGACTCTCGTTCCTTCTTCTCTGGTCGCTCGTTGCATCCTCGTCGTCTTGTGCGAATTGGTAGTACCATTCATCAAGTGTCGGTGAGCCATGCTGTTGTTGACCTTTGTAGCTATGCATCAGGTACGCATAATCAGCATGTGCTTTTTGAAGCTCTTGGCCCTTCTCACTTTCGCCCTGCTTCCAATCTCGGCAGTGGGTTGAGTAGGTCAGATAAGGCATCTACAATAAGTGGTTAGTCTCGGTAGGGAACAGTGAAGTCTGCACAAACATAGAGAGCGGATGCTTGAACAGATTTATCTTCAAGAGAGTGAGAGCTCCGATCATCGTGAGTTTTCTGCTCGCCTTGTTTTGAGTCTGCCATTGCAACTTTCGCCTTTCTTGAGTCGTTTCTGTCCTCCCCTCCTCCTGACCTTTCTCTAGCAGACTCCTCTGTCACTTTTTTATCTTCCTTGCGCGACTCTGAGGTGGCATTCGTGTTTGAATCAGTATCGGTTGTTGGCTTTGATAATCTTATCACATATTGGGGTCTCATCATCCGCGAGGGAGATTTTCCATCCGGTACTTCGACCCAGCTATCTCGAAAAAAGGATCTGGCTTCAGAGTAATCTCGATTTATATAGTCCTCGTTGAACATGATCTTTGTCAAGAGATCCTGTAACCAGTGTGAGTATGTTAAATGCAGTCATTTTCAGTTGGTCAACATTGCCAAGGGAAACAGAATACGAACATTCATCCATACCAGCTGTGGCACGTTAGCGTCATTGCTCTAGTCTTTTATTCACTGTAACTTACGTTAGTTGATGGCAAATGAACCCAGGTGAGTTTGAGGTTCTCCTCAGCGTAGAGCCCGTCGTTGAAAGGCATGCGCACTTTCTCCGCCAAGCGAGTTAGATCACTGACACATTCTTTCACGACTTTGGTAGGTCCTGGACCGTAGACAATCTCTTTTACTTTTCGGTTCCTTCGAATTCGCCCCGACTCGTTCTTTCCTTTGTAGAATGCCACAACTGTGGCCTCGTCCTTCTCGATTATCTGAATGTAATTGGACCCAGGTTCCGGGAGCTTGTAGTCCACTTCATCTTTATATGACCGAGAGGCCTGTTCAAAGGGGGGGTCCTTGAGAATATCCTGCAAACTGCTTAAGATGCCAGGCCTTTTGTCGACTTTGTTCGTAAGAGGCTGCAAGCCCTTCATGCCACGACCTTTGAGATTTCGTACGTGGTTGAGCTCTAGACTGGTGCTTTCGCCCAACCTTTCAAGTCCAGACAGTTGCTCTTGCCCCGGATTAGACTTCTTTCCCCCTTTTCCAACTATCTCCTCAGAGGAGGAAATATGACTTGCCACGAAATTGCTCGCCTTTTTGACTAAAACCTCGTTTTTGGTAGTTCTCGCAGAGTTTGTGATAAGAATCGCAATCACTTGGAGAAACCTTTCACACGATCCCTCGGACTCGAGTTCCGTCTTGGTTATAAAGTCGCAAGCAGTCCGCAGGGCTTCATGGACCATCTCATACACCTTTTCACGTGGCCCAGACATATCGATCTCATGAGACAATACATCGGGAAGTCGCTTTTGTGCTGCCCATTTAATCAGGCCCGATTCTTGGAAACCTCCAGATGGTACTTCCCAGCCAGCTCTCGGTTTTTCACCAGTTATCAAACTCAGTATGGGTCCTGGTTCGGAATGTTTTATAACTTCTTTGATGACTTGAAACCGTCCATCATATTTCCAAAACGATGCTTCCTTGATTTCTTGCTTAGCGAGCAATGAATCCATGGCAGTCTGCGGATCATTGCCATCAAGTGCCGAATGAACTGGGCTGTCCTTCCAATTTTCCCAAGACAAGTCCTCCGATTTCATGCTCTTTAACAGAACGTCGATTCGTGCTTTGTCGCCGGTTGCTGCAGCCCGATGGAGAGCTGTTTGGCCCCTTACATCCTTTTTGCCTGGATCGGCTTTGTTTTTCAACAAGAGCTCAATGACAGGTAAAAATCGGCCAGACTTGCTCTCTGGCTTTTGGCCCTCCCCATGCTGATCGTTCAGGTCCGATTCGAATATACCTCCGTCATCTCCGTCATCTCCGCTGGCAAGATGCAATGGGGTCAATCCTGTTTTGTCTGTGGCATCTATAGAGGCTTTTCTTTGAACCAATACCTCAACGATAAGCTCATTTCCTTGCAGACTTGCAAGATGCAAGGAAGTTCTGCCATCAACTGCTTTTGCATCGACGTGAACGGCAGGCTCCGGAGTCTCGGATAGTAAAAGATTGACAATTTTGGAGTGGTTATGTAAACTGGAAAAATGCAATGAAGTCATTCCTTGACTGTCTTCGGCATTGCAATCTGCGCCAGCGTCGATCAGCTGAGATACAATCTCATAAGATCCTTGCATGCTGGCTACATGAAGAGGAGTGTGATTCTTATCGTCACGTATCTCAAGATACCCCTCTTTCCATCCTGTTTTCTGGCCAAGGATTCTTCTGACAATGTCTGGGCGATTCGATCTCGTGGCCGTCATCAATGGAGTCCAGTCTGTATTGTCTTTGATATAGAGATCGGCCTTATTTTCGAGGAGGAGAGAAACGATGCTTTCATGGCCATGATAAGCAGCCGCATTGAGCGGGGTCCAATTGACAAGCGACTCAGTAGCATTGATATTTGAGAGGTCTTTATCAAGAAGACGTTTCGCAATCTTTTCATGGTTTCCAGAGCTAGCCCAGTGTAGTGGAGTCCAATTGTCCTCATCAGATATCTTGGAGTCGGCTTTTTTATTGAGAAGAATATTGACGATCTCAGTATGGCCTTCTCGACACGCCGCAGCAAGTGGAGTCACGCCATACTTGGATGCAGCATCGACGAATGCGCCCTTGTCGAGTAGCAGCCTGACTAGCTCCGTATTGCCTTCTTCACAAGCGAGATAGAGAGGTTGCTGCTCTTTGTCATCAGCAATACCAATATCTGCTTTATTCTCGATGAGTCTTTTAGCTTCAGCTTCGAGACCATGCTCAATGGCGACGTGGAGGGCTGTTTTGCCATCCGAGTCTCTTGCATTGATCTCGGATCGCGTTTTGAGGAGCAGAGAGTCGAACTCTGCTGAAATGGTTGCCTTGGCAGTCTCCTCAGCCCCCGCCATTGCCAGAAGTTTCTGATGTAGCTGGGGCGGTTTGGTCTCGTCAATTTCGCCCCGCTCATGATTAGAGCTATCATTGCCATCAGAGAAATGAACTACTCCATCTCCGGGATCTTCAGGCATTGTTGCGTCCTTGTCGTGGGCTCCACCATCGGTAGTCTTGGTAGCCAGACTGGATTCAGCCATCTTGATAACAATAGATTTAGAAACGTGGAGGTAGAAAATAAAAAGGTTGACTGTTCGGTCTATTCTGGGCTGAGCGGTGATATTGGATAGAACAGGTTGGGTGAGGAGGAAAGCTCTAAAGTTGACTTCTCGGGGTTGGGCTGCTCCTATAACCGCCCACCGCTTACTTCTCTCAATATTTCCCCATAAAAGTTGCAAAGGACTGCGTGTGATATTGGTTGATTTAGTCACCTATTGGCTCGGATTCGAGCGTATCCGTAATATTGCAGGAGCTGAGCTGTTGTGTCACCTGGGCTCTCGAATGCCTATTGGATGTTGGTTGATTGTGCCGTGTCATCGCAGCCTGATCTTCATGTCAGACCACTGGGAAATGATGATGAGCGTTAATTCTGTCTCTTGCGTTATTGTGTTTCCATCGCGTGAGCGACTTATCAATTTTTTCTCACTTCTTGAACGTGCATCTTTTATGCCGGGGTCTCTTGATTAAAGACTTGTCTACTGTAAAAATCCAATGTACGGCAGTAAGGAAACGTATATTAGGATAATGGATTTGTTTGATATTCCGCGAATTAGCCGAGCCTGATTCTAGAAACGAAGCACCGTATCTTACCTGCAAACCCTTTCACATCTATCCATCAATAGAAATGCAAAAGCCCCCGCAGAAAAGCAAAAATTTGACATGATGAGAGTCGCAGTGAAGCGGGCATGAGAGTGAGGTTCGAGAGAACTTAAAAGGGCTACGATGTAACGATTGAAGTAAGCCTAACTTACTTACCCAAGATAAGTAAAATCTTAGTAAGTCTATATGGTCATCGATCTAGACATAGAATTCCCAATGAAGATATATATCTGTCTATTGTTTGCGTGAGCTTTAGGGTATATAAACAGGAATTAGAATTACTAAGCACCTATACAGCTCGTCGCTGCATATAAGGTTAAACTTTAGGCCACTAAGGACACGGTTTCTTTTTTAATAATTCAAGCTTCTACCCTAAAAGCTCATTCAACAATTAATACATCTTATCGCAAGTCCTAGGGCTTTGATGTTGTCCATCGTATACCAAATCCGGGCACATTTCTGCAACTTCTCGAGGTGTCAAGTGCACCAATCAAATCGAATGTAACTAAGCATAATTCACTTCATGACCCATTTCCGGCTAGGTCAAGGATAGCCTACCTTCTTTGATCCCTGCTGCCCGCTGTAGCCCTGATCCGCCGTCGGGCGACACGACTTGGCATGACACTAGCTTCGGACGGCGTCAGATTATCATGAGTTCCGGTCCAAAGCGGCTTAAAACTCCTCAACCTCGTACCTCTTCTGCCTTTCCCCAGAACATCCATCTACTCCATTTCATTCTCATATCCAAATATGTCTCAGCCTCATCCTCTTGTTCCTCTGTCAGTCGACGAGACAAACTTGGCCCGCGACGTCATTCGTGCTGCTTATCCTCAGAATGTCCTGAAGTTCCGAGTCATTTATCTTGAGGAACCGGCGAAGGAGGTCCTGGCGCCTTACTTGGATCTCGAACATTCTGGAAAGATTACCAGCTCTACGCCCAGGCCTGCTCGTGAAGCGCGAGTCCACTTTGACACCGCTCATGGTGGCAAGCCTCCGCAATCGCATGAGGCTATCATTGACCTCAAAACACGAAAGATCAAGCAGGTTGAATCAATCCGCGCTGATGCCCAAGCCGCGTTCACAAGGTATGTCAGGTCCTTCCACGGAATTGCAAGCCATATCAGAGACTAATTGGTTCCTATAGCGAAGAGCTCGATGATGTGCGAATCATCTGTCTAGACTCACCCGTGTTTAAGGAGCGCATCGCCAAGTTCAACCTCCCCCAAGACTTCGAAGTCGTCGTTGAGCCTTGGCCATATGGTGGTCTCGATGCAGCTGACGACCCCAACCGCCGACACATGCAAGCCCTGATCTACGCTGCCGACAGCAAGAACCGCGAATGCAACTTCTGGGGATATCCTCTTCCCATCATCCCCGTTATCGACGCCGAGACCCGCGAAATCATCCGCATCCACGAGGTTTCTACTGGCGGAGGCAATGATCCTCACACTTTTGCTGAGGGCGACTACGCTAAAGTAAACATCGATCATATGACGCCTTCGGAATATGTTCCTGAGCTTCTGCCCGGCGGCCTTCGACGAGATCTGAAGGAGCTCAATGTTGTGCAGCCTTCGGGGCCCAGCTTCAATGTCGAGGGCTCGAATGTGATCAATTGGCAGAAGTGGACTATGCGAGTGACTTTCAACCCTCGCGAAGGTGCGGTGCTACATGATGTTCGCTTCGACGGTCGAAGTGTTCTTTACAGACTGTCTATCAGCGACATGACAGTTCCGTACGCGGACCCTCGACCTCCGTTCCATCGAAAACAGGCTTTTGACTTTGGTGATGGAACGCTTGGAGATGCTTGTAACAATCTACAGCTTGGGTGCGATTGTTTGGGCGTCATTAAGGTGAGCATGGCCAATTGAAAAGAAGGGCTCTCGCATGCTAACACGAATCCAGTATTTTGATGGAGTCTTGGTCGACCACAGCGGTACTGCACGCACGACTAAGAATGTTATCTGCCTGCATGAGCAGGATAATGGTATTAACTGGAAGCATACAAACTGGCGTACTGGCCGAGCTGTTGTTACCCGCAGGCGAGAGCTCGTGGTTCAGTTCATCATTACACTGGCCAACTACGAATACATCTTCAACGTAAGCTATATCTCTCCTCATTATGGTGAACCCACTGACGTATCCCCAGTATATCTTCGACCAAGCAGGAGCCATCACAATCCAAGCCCGGGCCACTGGCATCGTCTCCTCCGTCCTCATAGAAGAGGGCAAGACGGCTCCATGGGGCAACGTCGTAAGCCCCGGGATCCTCGCCCAAAACCACCAACACATCTTCTGCGTGCGCATCGACCCTGCCATCGACGGCCACAAGAATACCCTCGTCCAGACAGAGTCTCTCCCCATGCGCATCGACGCCCGCACCAACCCCAACGGCAACGCCTACCAGGTCGTCACAACACCAGTTACAGCCTCAGCAGGTCTTGACGCCAATCCATTCACAGATCGCACATTCAAGGTGCAGAATATGGATAAACTTAATCCTATTAGTGGACAGCCTGTGGGATACAAGATTCTTGCGCCGGTTACGAGACCGTTGCTTGCGGACCCGAATTCTACTCAGGCAAAACGGGCGAGGTTTGCGCAGAGACATCTGTGGGTTACTAAGCATCGTGATAATGAATTCTATGCTGGCGGGCGATATACGCTGCAATCAGTCTCGGAGGTTGAGGGTGTAGCGGATGCTGCTGATAGGAACGATGATGTTTTCCAGCAGGATATTGTCCTGTGGAGTGTATTTGGTCTGACTCATAACCCCAGAGTGGAGGACTGGCCAGTGATGTGAGTGGAGATCCTTCGCCACGTTGAATATGAGTCCTGCTAACCAATTCCAGGCCCGTTGAGATTCTTGATCTCCATATCAAGCCTGCCGATTTCTTCACGGCGAACCCAGCTATCGATGTGCCTGGCAGGAAGAACTTTACGTCTCAGTTGACAAATGCTGAAAAGGCTGAAGAGACTTCATGCTGCGCAGATAGCAAACCTCGTCTGTAGAAATGTTTACATAGATAATTTGTATTTGAGTAGCTATCACCTTCTCTCAAGCATAACACAAGACAAGCCCTGAGACATATCCCTCTGTTGGAGGTTATATATGTTACGTCTCTGACTCTTCGGACGTATAGCAGTAATAACTAAACTTGGAACGAAATCAGATGAATGAATGTATGAGTCATTCGAATGTCTTCCATCAAAATAACTTCCTGTTATTTACCGTGGCGAAGATAATGAAGCTGTTCAGGCTGGCCTCGATCTCTTGGCTTAGAAAACGGCCGACGGCCAACGGACATACCCTTTCCTCTTTTGGTTTAGGTGGACGGCGATTGTGGGGGGGCTAAACCCGATATAGCATTTTCAAGCGACAAGCGCCCCACCAGCTTGTTCCCCACGGGGTATGACTTCACATCTGCACCTTGGAACGTCGCGTTCCGTGGTGATTTCTGGTTATCTTGATACGGTTCTAACGCGTCGGAAGTTTCCGACACGGAATAAGGATCATAAAAGTGGCTAATCATGACTTTCTGGCCTCGTCGATGTTAATGACCTCTCGAGCATTACAACGTTTGAAGCTCCAGAAGCCGCTGAACGAAAGTGCCGATGCATCGCGATGTTCACCCATGGATAGATACGGGGATCCTATAGAACATTTCTAGACTAAAACAAGCTAGCCTAGTATAATTACAGCTAGCTTTACGTGTCTCCTAGACCTTTGTATCTATCTTGTTAACCTTGGAGTCATTATCGTGTTCTCCATCCTTCGCCCCACTGGTTTCCTCGACTCCACTGACAAACAGCGCATCTTCGTCAAACGTAGGCCCCTTGAAGTTATGCCTTCCATCAATGAACCATTGAATCGAAGAAACAATTATGATGGCTGCAAATGCGACCACGGCGTAGTTCATGTTGGAGGCTGTAACATCGCTAACGGGAGGAAATAGGAGGAAGATGGTGATGACGATGGTGTAGGCGATACCAACCTGGATTCAAGGGTTAGCAAAAGTCGCAGGCATTGATTCTTTTTTTTAAGTGAACTCACGAGATTGCAGATCCAGCCGAGCCATTCTGGCAGCACAAAAGGTCGGTTATCCAGTAGTCCCTTGCGTCCTTGGAGGCAGTTGATGGCAGGGGTGACGGCGTATGAGATGGAGAGAGCTATAACAGCAGCTGATAAAATAGCGTTAAGGGCACTGGTTGATCCAAGATAGACAAGTCCAAATATGATGACGATCGCGTTGGTGAGCAAGAGCGCGTTGACCGGAATGCCCCATCGTTGGTCAACTTTGGCGAACACTCGGGAGAAGGGCAAGCCTCCGTCACGAGCAAAGGCGTAAAGAATACGGGTGCTTGTTGCCATGATACCAAGAGTACCAAACACGAGGCAGATCATGGGGAAGAGCAGCAGACAAACAGTGCCGGCTTTGCTGTTCGTGGCTTGAAGGTATATCTCAACGAGAGGACCAGTGGGGGAGGCGACGACCGCATCCACGTCTTTGATGACAAACAAGAGGCATACAAGGAAGGCAAAGCCTGTGGCGAGACCCATGGCAACACAAGCAACCATGATGCGAGGCCCACGAATGCAAGGCTGGGGAATCTCTTCGATCATGTGCGCAACGGCATCGAAGCCTGTCAGTCCAAGACCTCCCTGCAGCAGGCCCAAGAGGAACGCGACACCACCAGGCCAACCAGTGGAGTTGATGAATTCTCCAAAGACAAAGCTGGCTGGCTGAAAGTCTGGAGCGCTAGTGGCCAAGACAGTGATAGTAGTGGCGAGGAGACCGCAGACAGACCAGATAAGGGCCATCTTTGTCATCATCGGTAATCCAGATGCCAAGAACAGATTGAGGAAGAATCCTAGAAATGTGTATAGGAGGAACAGCAAGAAGTACTGCCATCGCGTCGGTGCAAAGTCGGGGTCGTACATGGTGATGATGCCTAGAAACAACTGTCCACCCAAAACACCACCAGAAGCAGACAGAGCAACCCATCCACTAACATTAACCCAACCAGTAACCCACGAGACAACAGCTACCCATTTCGGAGGCGATATGATAGCAGCCCAGTGATACTGCCCAGCACTGGTAGGATAACAGGAAAGGAACTCGGCGTTCGAAACAGCGAGCGACAAACTGCCCACTCCAGCAGTGACCAGTCCCCAGATGACAGCCGTAGGACCACCACTGGGCAGACCAACAGATAGACTCGAAGCAAGGGCGGTCCAGGAGTTGAGGATGGAAAAGGCAAGACCAAGCATAGAGACGAAGGAGAAATTTCTCTCCAGCTCCTGCTTGTGGCCTAGCGCTGCGAGTTGAGCGGCATCGCGTGCTAAATCAGCGTCGTGATTCTTCATATTGCTGAAGAGATGCAAGGAAGAAGAGTGAAAGGTTATGAATTCGACATGGAGAAAGGGATGAGTGTAGATTTTGAGGTCTTGGATGATGGATGGGTTGATCTAAGACGGCGGATGCAGATGCGCTATTGGTTAGTTGAGGTTATTTGATTGGTTGGCGGTAATCGGCCGTCGGGGGACGATAAGTCTGATCGCGGTTGTGGGGTGATGATCCACTGGGTTATCTCAGATTGCGGGGGAGCTACTGGGTTTTGGTCGAAAGATAAATTGCTTAGTATTAACTTTATATAATAAAAGAACCGTCGTAACTTTAACCCTTCTTATAACGGTTAGGTCTAACTATGTTAAGCTAAGCCGTTGTTAGGTTTATTAGCAGAATGTATGGCGTGGTGCTAAGTATAATTAAAGTATCAATTAGCTATTTTAAATTAAACTTTTTATATTAATGCCCTTTTATTTCTTAATAAAAAAGTTCATTAGACACTATACTATACGCTACAATACACTATACTAAGTATATAATACAAGGGATAGGGCCGGAATCTTATATCTCATTGCCCATGGCTAGTCTCACCCATATGCGATGGGCCTGGATTCCGCGCAATATCCTCAAGCGGTATGTTCTTAAGCCTTTGCAACAGATGAAACCGCTTTCTATCTTCAGTGCTCGGAATCGACAAAGAGCGGCTGTCCGAAGAGGTTACTGAGACAGTATCGGAGTGTGGGGTCTCAACCTGAAGCATAGCTGAAGGAGGCAAGTTCTCACCGCCTGCGTCACGCTGTTCAGTCACTGTTTCAATAGGTTTGGTCTTTCGCATAACTTGCACGTCGGGCAGATACCAAGACAGCAAAGCAGAAACAAGCATCAAAGGCATTAGAGCAAGAAGTCGTATCCCAAGACTCTTTTCCTTGTCCCCGTGTCTTGTTGCAAAGATGATGACGCGGATAATAACAGCACCGACCTTGCCTGAAGCTGCGGCTAAGCCGTTGAATGTTCCGCGATAAGTAGTTGGGAAGATCTCCGCGGCTAGTACGAAGATGAGGGTGTTGGGACCCAGGTTGAAGAAGAATTGAAGGATGCCATAACAGACGACAGCGGCGTGGTGAGGATTGCCAGCTTCAGTACCAAGCAGCGTCCCTCCAGCGATAGCAAGAAGGACTGTGATGGCCAGGAATGTCGCAATCAAAATTACCTTCCTTCGGAAGAAGTCGATAATAAGGATTGACCCGATGCTGCCAACCAGAGAGCCAATAGAAACAATGACAATGGATCTGATGGCGTTTTGCTCGATCATATTGGAGATAGTGTTATTTGGATTCCAATAGTCTTTGTTCCACGGATCATCTCCGCATCCTTCAACACCATCACCGGAAGCCCGTCGAAAGTGTCGCATTACTCCGGCGGGGGAGCTTGGATCATGAACTAACGTGGCCAACGTATTGCTCAGGTCCATCGTCAAGCCGTACCAGGGAACATCCATTATAGCCCAGAGAAGAGATATGAGAACCAGGGGTCTCCATCCTTTCTTTGGTCCAGTCAAGTAATCCCACGCCTTTCCGTACCAAGTGTACCATGGCTCTACTTCATCCGTTGATCCACGTACCGAAAGGTCGGTCTCTCCACCAACCTCTTGAATGCTCTTATTTCGTCCATACAGCTTCATCGCATTTGAAACACCTTTGCGTGGATCCTTCATGATTCCAGCATAGAATCTTGGAGTTTCGGGTATGGTTAGACGAAGCAATATAGCGATAGCTGCAGGGATAAGAGCAACTCCAACTGTCCATCGCCATACTCTGTCTATCGCCAATCTTCTTGTTTCTTCATCATCGCCCGGGTTTGACCCACGCAAGGCGCCGAGACTGACTGTGTAAGATAAGAGACGTCCTAATGATTGCATGGAGAAAACTGCCGACAGCATGACTCCTCTGGATTCGGTCGATGCCCACTCCGCAGTAATTATACTGGATAGAGGATACTAAACGTTGATTAGCTCGAGCTCCTTTCTCACATGAAAACGAGATTCACTTCTGCTCCTATACCAAAACCGAGCAAGAACCTCCACCAGGCTATCCAGGAATAGATATTCATTGAACTTCTTGTAATCTTGACGGCTGTATAGCCTTCAGAAGCTTGCACCATGCCGAGGGTAGCGACGATCAGAATCGTCAACTCGGCTCCATACCACTTCTTCCTTCCCGATCGATCAGCAAGATGTCCCATCAAGAGCATCCCCAAGATCGTGCCGGTCAGGGTGAGCTCATCGATGATGAGGCCAGGGTCTTGTCCAAGCCTGTCGCAAGGCGGATAAACATAAAAGAGGGCAATGGACAAGATGTCAACAGAAAAGAGGGAATAAGAGGACGCAAGGAAGCCTGAGGCAGCGACGAAAAAGACTCTGATCTTGAAGCCGCCATCGTCGACGATCTTTGTGATCTGCTTTTCGCGCTCACGCGTGCTCTGAAAGGGGATTAGTGGCCGTTGGCTTAGATAGTGGACACTTACATAGTCGATCTCGACTAAATGTTTCACTTCCTCGTTGTAGTCAATCCAGAAGCGGCATCGTCTTCTGGATTTCTTTGCAGAATTAGACTCGATATGCGGAGGATGGGGATCCATGGTGAAGTTGATGCATAATAGAGATAAGGAGCGAAATTTGGAAGGGTAATGGGCTCTTCATTTAATTAACGGATCAATTGACACTCAGGCTGACAGGGTTCGCCGCTTGTTGTATTCTCAGCCGCAGTCATTTCACTTGGTCGTAGAGCGCCTTGCTTACATATTTATCCCTCGAATCACAGAGCCCCACACAACCCCGTGGGCAAGACATTGGGCCATCGCGATGGGTATTAAAAGAACCGCAGCAAAGTGGCTGCATTGGCGCCGCATTGGTTGCCGCTTCTAGGCAGATTATATCGGACATGATAATGTGACCAAGAAACGGATTCCTCGCCCCTGATCCTGAGACAAGACGATCGCTACCCTGATTTTCTCACGGACCCCCAGGGACTTCAACTTTGACATTTCACACAGACCCACGCCTACTGCAACGACTTGCAACATGTTCCTGCAGACATGGATCCAGGGACTGTCTTAGCGGTTGTCTCGCTGGTACTGCAGGTTATTAAACTAGCGGACCAGGTCATCGAGAGCTTCGAGCGTCTCAAAAACGCCCCACAGGAGCTTAGAGACTTTCGACAATCTGCCGTGCGGCTACAGCGTCATCTTGAGGCTCTCCAAAACGATGTTTCATATTATTCCCTGGCAGACATCTTGCATGAGGATGATGTCCACGAGATCGAGGAGACACTGACGCTGTGTAAAGAGCTTCTTCAGCAACAGGTTACCTCATCGAAAGGCCTGGTTGTCACCACTGTTATCCGAGGTGTTTGGACATTCAGGAATAACCAGAAGCTTGTAAAGTACAAGACTCGTATTGATGCGCACTATACCCAGATTCTGGTGCCCTGCTGGTTAAGCTCTTTGAGGCAAGTCTACTTTTCCAGTTCGGCACAAATTTGTTACTGATGAGGCTGCTTCTAGTGGCAGGAATAACCCCAACCGATCTCTATTATTACGCGATGAAGGGGAAACGGCCGTCGTCGCAGAAACATACAACAATACCCTGACAGACTCGGCGCAGAACATGTCGCCATCGCAATACCAAGTCGCACCAGAGCATATACAACACATAACCAAAAGGCTCGAGAAGCTCAAAACTGCTGACGATAAGGAAGCTACCGAGCAGACACTTCGGAGCATCGACTACGAGTTGAGAACATGTTGGAAAGAGCTGGGCCTAGTGGAGGGGGACGTCAACGATCTCATCGACTACCCAATGCCAAGCATTAAACGTATGGTGACATTATTTTCAGCTTGAGTTCGGGGAATAGTTAACCAACAGTTACATGTACTACAGGTCGATCAACGCTCAGTTATGAAGACGCACCAACTACATTGTACGTGATCGTAGTGGTATAGTCGCTCTCGCACTGACCTTGACTAGGGAGTTGGAGAGTGCACCAAAACAGCATAGACGACTGCGCCTCCGGCGACTTCATATCATGGCTCGAGATGACGAGTCTCGAATCTTGCAATATCAGAATGACGACTGTACTATACACGTCACACACGTCGGTACCGTTGCCAACGCCCCCCAGAGAAGACTCTCAACTGACCCGCTTAGTACCTTATGGTTCCATACCCTGGACCCGTAACAAGTCCTCCAAGAGAGTCTCCTTTCTCAAGAAACATCTCGTCACCGTCGTCGACAGCGAAGGCTACCATATTTATCGTCTCGATCCAAAGTACAAGTTCGAAGACCGTGAAGCTTGCGATAGATTCCAGTCGATACTTCGCGAGAGAGAAGTCCGCGGCGCTTTTGAGGCTGTCGAGATCAAAGTCGACGGTCGAATCGTTGCTCGAAGGCAGATGATACGGTTCTGGCATAGAGTTGAGCGCAATTGCACCACGACCAACACCATCACTTACTACATATCATCAGGGACCTCGGCTGGAGAACATGATGAGATTAACCTAGCCGAACTGCAAAGCTCCGTCACAATCCCACGTATCCGACGGCTATCCTGGGACATTGGTAGGAGAGTCGAGTCTAACTCAGTTGATATCATGCCTTCTCTCCGAGGCTCGAGGCAGTTTCATATAAAGTTCGAAACCGATGAAGGTTAGTGTTTCATCTCATCTTCTAAAGTTATACCTAACTGTAGTTTAGAAGCAAAGCAGTTTAAAGAGAGGTTCTTGGCTCTGCAAAATGAGTGCTCACAACCTCCGTCGCTGATTAGTAATTGTTCTACCAGAGCAGAGTCGACTCTAGTAGGGACGCCAATAATGGGACCAAAACCAGGTCTGAGCGCAGTACCAATTATTGCGCTCGACACAGGTGCCCAAGAGGGATTTTTTGAGGAATGGAACACGGCTGTTTCCCAGGCTGGAGACCATAAGGCTTAGCATAAACATCGAGCACTTACTAGGTTCGGAGTTGGATTGCTAGTGGGTTGATCCAAGCCAAAGTGCAGCTTTGCACGGATGATTGACTTTGAAGTATGTTCAAATGTCAAGTCAGAACATGATAGAAGCCTCGGAGTTTACAGGCGGCTAACTTGACTAAATAATAAATAATGAAGAGTATAAAGCGCCCCTAAATTAGGCAAAACCATACTCAGTCTTGGTGAATAAGCCGAAAGTATGCATTTGCGAAACAATGATCTGCTTTGTGATGGTGTAGGGTATTTTACAATCATTCAATTAGGGGATATTAAATCATATTTAGACATCACCTTCTAGATATGAAAAATAACAATTTTAATAACTGGAATAAACTTCAGTTCCCGGGTCATGTCATATCTATTATTTTCAAATAGCTCGCAGCTAATGGTTGCGGTCTACTGAACTCTAAGTGATTCACAGAACTTGCCCCGTTCAATTTGACGCGTTTCTCGTGCGCTCAGAAAAATGTCTTCAAAGGGAATCACCTCACTGGCCTCAAATTATTGAACGATCTGGAATGTACTATCAACCAAATACTTCTCAAGCATGATATATCGAATCGCCTAGCCCAGCTTAGTATAACCTTCTCTTTACGACTCTTCCCAATGTATATCCTTCTTCACCGCAATCGTGCCCAAGGGAATCTCATCCACAGCCACCCCTTTCGAGTGCTCCACCACCGTATTATGCTGATTATGATACGTCTCCGGCCACAAAACAGGTTCTTCAGCTGAATCATTATCATGGAGTCTGCGAAATGGACCATCCTTGACAGGACCTTTCTGTCTGTCTACCGACTTTTGGCCACTACCTCCAATGGTGATGATTCCTTCTTTACTGCGATCTTGCGTGGTCTTGGTGATGAAGCGACCGAAGAGGACGTATAACAGTGGCTGCATAGTGGGGAGACAGGCGCAGAGGAGGCCGACGGATGGTTCGATGACTGTCCAGATCCAGGGAGTTGAGATGAGTTCTGCGCATGTCGGTTAGTATGGTACAGATGGATAACAAACGAACTTCGCTACTTACTAGTAAAGTCTGCTTCTTGTCCAGCCTGGAGGAGAGCCACAATATACTTCAAGCGAATGCAGCTGATGATCACGATCCTGTACGAGATGAGTATTTGCTGTCTTTCAGGTCCATTAACAAACTTACAATCCACCAAGCAGAAATATTCCCGCGATAGCAATCTTCTGCGACCTCGGCACCTGGACCTTTGATACTTCAAAAACAGGCAACGCGATAATCATGGCGTCCATCACAATATTCGGGATCGAGTTGCCGATAAAGAAGCGGTTCTTATCCAGGCAGGTACCCTCTTTCATGAACGGCTTCCAAGCTTTGTCGACGGGCGAGCATTGGAAGATGGAGGCGAATATGATGCCTACCCACCATGAGAAGGTCATTCCTCCGAGGATGTAGCCGCCGATTCGCATTGATTTCGTTGGGAAGATACGGTAGTACATTAGAAGAATGCCGACTTTTATGGTACAGAGGACTGTGCCGTATACGAATTCAGTTAAAACCAGACACTTTTCATGAGGAAGCTGTTAGATAGCTCGTATTTCGACGGCGAAGATAGCTACATACCAATTGAGCTCGTCCAAGGCGATTCGGGTCTTGCATCATGTTGACCGCCAATGGTTTACCAACGCCGCCATAGGTTACAGCTAGAATCAAGATTAGTTTAGTCACTGCGTGCAACTCAATTCTGCAAGGAACCTACATGCGATTGCCACTCCAGCAGTAGCCCAGAGAAATGGCTAGAGGTCTTATCAGCGCTTGAGGCAGAAAAGAATTGAGAAACCGCTAATCTTACCAATGATAGGAGTATCATGAAATCGTCACGTTCGAGGGCCATTCGCTTTCGGTGTCGAGCCCATACCCTAATGGCCACAACACCGAGGGCAAAGGGTATAGAGACAGCGCTTACTATGATGAGAGAGGGCCCTTCATTGTGGTTCAAGACGTCAGGAGGAAGCGAAGGAGTTGAGTTATTGCCAGACATATTGCCGACGGTAATAATGAAGCTGTGCAAAGAGGCTAAAGGGCCAAAAAAGCTAGGAATGAACCCGGGGAGCGAAGCGTGAAGTATGGTTTGAACTTAGTGGCTGACCATGACCAAAATGGGTGTAGACTTAGGGAAAGCATCGAAACAGCTGATTTCCGACTCGTTCGTCGCTTAGTGCAATAACGCGGCATACGCGGGCTCACGGCATTCACAGGAACAAATCCCACTACGAGTGCAACCTTACAAGGCGCAGCCAAGGCTCCGGTACCAAACCCGCGGTGTTAGTGTGCGGAAGAAACAAGGGATGCAAACTCTAAATCGAATGTTGGCCCATCGAACAATTTTCAGCCTCCGAACCTCACCTCACTTCTCCTGAACCAACGTTCTCGATCAGTCAAGCTTTTCTTTCTATGGAGATGGGTACAGGGATGCATTACGAGGGATCCACGTGGACTGCTTTATCACCTGTTTCCTGCAGTGCGACGATAGCGTGCGTCATGATACTGTGGCTAATTATAAGAAGTGTGCTTGGTCCCTTTTATGATATGAAACAGACAGCCACATAAACTCAGAAGTGCAGGTAACGCTGAAGATGAGCGACAAACCAGTTCTACTCTTCGTCCACGGAGCATGGCATCCCCCAAAATGCTACGACACCATCAAAACCGCCCTCACCAACCTCGGCTACGAATGCGTCATCCCCAAGTTACCTTCAGTAGGTCCTGAAAGTCATGGCGTGACGTGGGAAGCGGACAAAGCGAAGATTATCGAGACAGCAGAGCCATTTTTCAACCAAGGTCGTGAAGTCGTTCTCATCGCTCATTCTTACGGCGGCATCCCCGCGACGGCCGCCACGGAGGGTCAAGGCACGGAAGAGCGTGCGCAACGCGGCTTAGAGGGTGGATTCCGCTCGATTATTTTCTTAGCTGCCTTTGCTATCCCGGTCAAGGGCTGGGATCTCATCACGACGTTTGGTGGGGCTTATCCGCCGTGGCTGCAGGCCGGAGAGAAGTATACAAAGGTGAGAAAGACCAAAGCGTTTGCATGATGTCGCTAACGAGTTGCAGAATCAAATTACGAGGATGGCGGAGGGATCGCGGGAAAGTGTGTACAGCGGATGCAGTGAAGAGGCGATAGACAAAGCGTTGGAGTCTACGGAGCCGCATTCTCAGGATGCGTTCGAGACGAGTCTGGATTTTATCGCGTCGGATATTACAATTGCGAAGACATACGTCATTTGTGAGAATGATCAGCTCATCTTGTTGCCTCTTCAAGAGAAGCTTGTCGAGTCGACGCCTGGGATGAGGTCTGCAAGGCTGGCGGCAGGTCATAGTCCGTTCGTGGAGAAGACGGAGGAGACAGCAGAAATAATTGTGAATATCGTAGAGGACAAATAGATTAGACCGGCATGACTCATAGAATAGAAGCGAGACTATCGGTCCTAATCGATATGATTGCAGGGCTGTAGTGGGTGACATGCCGGCCAACATCCGTGCGGCTCCGCAGATTTAGCCCGCGGTCCATCGGTCCCGCAGATAGGTTCCGCAGCCACGATCCATAAGGCTAACCAGGAGAAGCAATAGTCCTTATCTATCCTGAAACACTTGCATCGCCTAATTGTTACCCGTCGCCGCTCCCCAGATCCAAGCCGCCCAGCTTCCCAACACATACGCGAACAGCGCAACGAAACAGACCTTGCTAATCATTCTAGCCTTCTTACCAGTGGGTCCCTGGCTCTTTTCCTTGCGGTTATTGATCATATCTCCGCGCGAGATTCTTTGCTTTCGGGAGAATTGCAGGATTTGAAGGTCGGGAGCCCAGAAGGTGCCGATCAGCATTGCTAAAGATACAAGGGTAGAGGCGGTAGCGAGGAAGACGTAGACAATGGTAACTCTGTTGTAAGAGCCGCCGTCGGCATCTTGAATGACACCGGTGATAATGCGGATGATGATATTCGTCCTGATTTTTGAGTCAGTTAGCCTAAGTTTTGTAAAGAACTAGCATAGACTCACGCGTTGTTCATCGTCACCTTGGCAGCATAAGCAGTACCAAACACGTCTTGGTGCCACATACTAGTTCGGATTCCTTCAATAATCGTAACGGGGCCGAATGTCTTGAAGATTGCATAGAAGGCATAGGAAGCCGCTGCGCTGCTGGTAGTTGTACCCCAGTTAATAAGTCCCATCGATAGTAGCATGCCAGTGCCGCAAACCGCCATCTGCGTTACACGATGGCCATAAGTATCGATGACTGCTCCAATCAGGGGACTGAGGAAAAAGCCTATTTGTTCTGGTTAGCCCTCCGCATGTGGTGAGATGACTAAAGGACATGACTTACCGGCATACTGTGACAAAGAGGCATACCAACCCGCAGCCACAGCATCTACGCCGAAACGATGCTCAGCTAGTTCGGTGGCGTTTTGAGAGTAGATGTTGGAACAACTAGTCTGCACCATTGAGAAAAGCATAATCGCCCAGAAGACCCATGGCAATTGGATGATCTTGTCAAGGTCAAACTTCTTGTTTTTCTCAACAAGTGCCTCGCCAGTCGCCGGGTCGGGAGGAGGACGAAAACGCTTATGGGCAATCTTGGTGAAGAAGAAGAAAACGAGGGTGCACAGGTTTGTGAAGAAGGCAACGCATGCTCCGATCCAAAAGACCCAAGCGAAGTTTCCGGTATTCGAATGCATAGTCAGCGCCCATGCCTTCTGTTGGAGAATTAGAGATCTCTTACATTGGAAATGACGTTGGCCGTGGAGCTTCCGACAAAGCCACCGATTCTCGCAATTCCGATCTGGAGACCTATAGTCGTACCGAAGCCTCCACCAGGTGCAAACCACCCTGCGAATACTCTGTAGTACGCGATTTGAGTAGCGATGTCTCCCAACGCTGCGGCGACTTTGCCAAAGATCATGAGCGGGAAGGACCTACATGTCGCTGCGCCTGCGATGACGAGAGCGCCCGCAGTCATAATCAAGTTTCCGTAGAGCATAGCACCTACATAAATCAGTCCAAGATGGCAGAGTGCAGAGAAAATCAGCAGAACTTACCAGCACCTCCGATGCGATCTGTGAGAATACCAGACGCCATCGTCAACAGCGTGACCAAGAACTCTTCGCTAGCCTCTAGCAGAGCAAATTGCGTGTTGTTGATGTCCAGTTCCTTCTTGATGGTGCTTTTGAGTGAGGATGTCAAACGAGCAGACCAAGAAGCGCCAAAGCTGATAAGGCAGATAAGCAGGACAGAACCAAGCCTCCAAGTCATCGGGACAATGGGGCGATCATCTGAGCAATCAACCGAGTCAGAAGCAGCATCGTCAGGCTTGGCAGTTGTGTGAGCTGTTTCATGAGCGACTTCTGTCGTCAAAGCTGAAGCCTCATGCTTCGGAGGGTATTGGCCACTCATAATGAATGATCCAACCAATTGACCTAGAACTGCCTAACACCTAGAAACACGAGCTCCATGGAAAGCCTGCTTAACAAGTGACGATCCCATCCCTATATGACTACAGATAATGCCCTCATCTTCATCCACTTCAGCTGTTGTAGCGCAGTTCCGCGTCTCCCAATTTTAACTTTTAAGCTTCTTTCACAGCCTCTCTTGGCAAGCTAACGAGAATTTCGGCGTCACCAGCGAGTTGCGATAGGGCTAGAAAGTTGACAGCTGGGTCCATTGCGCGAATTTATACGCGCTAGAGCACCAGAACCCACCTCATTTTAAGCTTCTTCAACGTCAGATGGGTTATCTGATAAGAAAAGTCGCACCCGATGGATCAGATAAACATTTTGATGACATTGGCAAGGGTTCGCGTGCGTTTAGTTGGCTTGGCAAAAGGATCGAACGAGAAGAAGCCGGGTCAATGGCCGGCCTAATCCAAATTGATATCTAAGGGAATACATTCTTGTTCTAGAATATGTTCTACACTTCACCGCCGACTGATGTGTTATTGCTGGTCAACTGTTCAACGTCCCTGGTCTCGTGGTCCCCTTTGTTGTGGGGAGGCTTGTGGATATACTTGGATGTTATCTTGCCTTCTGAGAAGGAGCTGGATTATTTAATAGTGCTGCCCTCTTTTTTTCTATTTAAGTAGCCTATCTTAGAGTTATAAGATTAAAAATAAAGATAATTAATTATAAGTTTAATACTTTAATTTAATTTAATTAATAATCTAACTCTTATAACCTTACTATTCTTACATATACTTAATATTTATCCTTCTATATCTTAATGATTTAGTATTAAGAAGATTTATTATCTCTACCACCTCCCCTCTCTACCTCTACCCAACCCTGGGAGCAACCACTTCAACTACTGATTAAAGTTCCTATCTATCCTTTCATTCAGATTGAAGAAGAACCCGCCCCTGCAGATAGTGTGCGCGACTGTTGCTTTGAATAACTTAATAAACTTGCCACGGCTAAATTTGCAGACGAGTTCATCATGGTGTAGCATGGGCTTCCTACGGACATTGGGTTCGACCCATGGTCACCACGTCTAGGATCGGTGGGATCTAAGGGCTCCGCAGCAACTGTGTCTCAGGATGCCAAAGCCGCAATCATCAAGGCTGCAAAGGTCGAGCTCGCCTGGGATATCACAGAACTTACCAATTTGACATCCAAGTACTTCGTTGGGATCGCTTTTTCCGTCTACGCGAGAGCATTGTATGCTGTCCACAACATTGCCGGAGACACGTCGTTAACGGCTAGTTCGCTTGAAAAGCTTGAAGCTGCCTTTAACAGGTACGTCATGAATCAGGAACCAACCCCCTTATGCTACAATAGCGTATGGAAGGGCCTGGTCTCTTCTGCGTCATACGGCAATGAAGACTTCCTAATTGACTTTGGCAATACATTTTATAATACCCATAACTTCCACTATAGCTCCTATGTATATAGGGAGGGAATCTACAGCACTTACTGCTTTATCATGATAGGGTTAACGACAGTTTCATTGCATGCCATTACCCATCTATTCTTCATTTTCTTCCTTACCTAGCCCATTTCTGATAAGCGGGCGGCCAACTTTCGGGCACAAACTCAATACCCGCCTCAAACATGGCCTCGTGGACGGCCGCATCCACCTTGTCCACCTTGTCCAAATAGTCAAGGCCAATATGCTTCAGATCTTGAAAGCGTTCAGCCTTGACATTAGCAAGCTCTAGCAAAGTCCGTTCTAAGTGGCTAAGCAGCTTGAAGTTCCCAGCCCCACGTCCCAACTGCAAGGCCGGTTCATGTGGATCAAACTCTAGACCGTCGCAGCGC
The DNA here is from genome assembly GCA_014898875.1 of Fusarium miscanthi. Classification (NCBI taxonomy): domain Eukaryota; kingdom Fungi; phylum Ascomycota; class Sordariomycetes; order Hypocreales; family Nectriaceae; genus Fusarium; species Fusarium miscanthi. Next base: position 23,622 of record JAAVUA010000074.1, read on the forward strand.
AAGTGCAGCGATACTATCGATGGCGGTAACAACCGGGTAATTGAATAACGGTCGAGTGAAATTCCAACAATAAGCTCCGTGTTCAAAAAGACATGTTGAAGCTTCCCAAAGTCCCGGAACGTGCAGTCGCGGCGGTCAGAGACGGCTTTCACACCGAGAAGGTCCAAGTGTAACGTCTCCAAACTGTGCCGATAATCGCGTACCTTTTCAATAACATCTGCAGGAGGCCAGGGCATTAAGAATCCTGGACTAGACTCAACAACGAGCGACCGAAGGTCTTTGGCTGCGAAAGATAGTGGTTTGCTAAGCTCCGAGGGTGATGATGTATCTTCCAACCGCAGGGTTCTGATCTTGGAACGGTCGCCGCATGAACCTGCATCCATCTCTGGAAATGGAGATTTGGTAATGTCAAGCTGTTCCAAGTTCGGTGCCCGTTTGAGGATGGAAAATCGATCCTTATCTATCTCCAATGTCCGAAGATACGGGAGCTCTGTCACTCCCAGAGCGTCAAAGGCGGTGTGTTCAAGCATGCCAAACGCCGACGTGTATTTGTAAATGATGTGATTCAGCTTGGGGAGCAGTGCAATCAGCATTGGTATCAGCTCATGGTGCAAAGCCCTGTACAGGCTATTCGTCGTCAATGAGTAATTTTTTGGAACCAAATTATTCTCATGACAATGCCGATTGTTCCTTAGAGCTGCATACTCAAAGATTTTATCAGTGAAGGCTGAATTGAGCATGAATGGATACTCTTGCTGTGGTCCCCATACCTGGCTCTGCCTAGGCGTCCAAGACTCTATAAAGTGCTCTGCCCGGTGCTGCCAAGCTTTGGCAATGTCGATACCGAGATCAGCGGCACCCTGCTTCAAAGACAAGATGGTTCGTTTCACAGACGCGTTGCAGTGTTTTGGATGAACGAAGAGGATGCGGACCTTGTCAGCGAGGTCTTTGCGTCTTCCAACGGTGCACATGAATTGGTTCAGTCTGTTGCCATAGGTATACACCTCAGACAGCTCGGAGTCTCCATAGCCTGGTGCAAATTCATGGTACAGAAAATCCTCCGCCATAGCATGCAGTGTTTTGCAAGAGACCGCAAGAGAAAACAAGGTATATTTATCAATCGAGTACCATGACTTTTGGTCGGGATGCTGAGATTTACGGGGCCGTTTTTGCTGGTGCGGGGTTCCGACGCCCTTGACAGGTTTTAGGTCGCCTCGACAATGCAGACAAAAGTAGGACATGATTTCAACGAGAACATCTCGTGGGAGGGAGACCAGACCGGCCATTTTGGAGCTTATAAACGATATGCTGGAAGACGATCTTGATATGATGGAGCTGTAAGAAAGAGATTTTTGGAAGTGGGGTGAGAGGGGATTACCACCCCCAACCTCCCGATTAATTACAGATAGCTTCACCTATACTGAGCTGATTAATTGTGAAGTTATACTCATAATACATATATCATTTTGAAGCCCTAATTCTGGTATTTAATATTCTCTATACTGATCTTATCACTGTCAAACAACACACCTGGAAGGATATTGTTGGAAGTGGTGCGATATTTTGTTAAGAGGGGCTAGAATGAGAAAGACACCACCCCTAGGACTTATATGTCAGGACCTCAAGTTTGAAGTTCTAGGCAGCAACTAGCGACGGATTATATAACACACAAGAACAAAGGTTCAGTATTCAATATACAAGGTTCACACAGACTTACATTTTCTCCGTGCACTCTTATATCTCTAGTAAACCGTGGGCTAACATCTTATCCCTGACGCTCACCAATGCAGCTCATTTGCAAATGTTTAAAGCCGTGGTATTTATTGCAGGACTAAGTCATAAGCTCTGAGGGGAATTTGATTATGTAAATTGCCGTCTTGAATTATTGTCTGTAAGCACGAAAGGCCATTGGCATAGATTCATCCTCAGCATTAATAATCAGCTTACCAATCCGTGATTTGAAAGCCATACAGCCTCAATAACCATCTCATATAAAGACGCCATTATGTCTTAGATCAACAATGAATGAGAATTGGTAGTGAATTCCCTATCCAGCCATAATGAAAGCTCTTGTTCTAAATACAGCCCTGAAAAAGGCAACCGTTGAGGATATCAATCGCCCAGCCCCAGGACCTCGCGAGATTCTTGTCAACGTGCGCGCAATAGCCCTGAATCCAGTAGATGGACTCTACGTCTCATCGCCAATTGCAGCTCAAGAGAAAAGAATTGTCGGCACTGACTTCGCTGGCGTTGTTGTTGGAGCTGGATCGGAGATTAGTGATTTGTCTGATCCCAGAGTCAAAGACGGGACACGAGTCGCTGGTTTTCTCCAGGGCGGTACGTACTTAATTAGTGACTACTCGCTATGAGTATGAGGCTAATGAGACTAGCTTCATCCGTCAATGATCGCCCTGGAGCCTTTGCAGAATACATCGCTGTGCCTTATGACCTCGTATGGAGTGTTCCTGACAATCTAACCTTAGAAGAGGCTTCGACCATCAGCATGTGTGGCTTGACAGCTGCCCAGGCCTTATTCGGCCGACTCGGTCTGCCAAGTCCCTTTTCCCCAGGCCGTTCAGCAACACCTACAGACGAATCCAAGATCACTAATCTTTTCATTTACGGATCCTCAACTTCAGTGGGACTATATGCTGCACAGCTCGCTCGTATCGCTGCCAGAGTATCTGGCATGTCTCTACGCCTAATAGGCGCCGCTGGTTTATCCAGGCATGAAATGCTTCGGAACCAACCCTACAGCTATGACGTCCTTGTGGACTACAGAGATGACGACTGGGTTCAAAAGGTAAAAGATGCTACGAATGGGAGCGGCGTCAATCTTGCACTGGATTGTATCTCGGAGGGCCAGACAGTATATAATACCCACAAGACACTGGCTCCTTCGGCAAAGTTCGCTGTCATTCGTGGCCCAGTTGGTGGGCAATATAATCCAGCACAACTGGCTGTCAAACCTGCCTACGGCGCTGTTTGGGAAGGTCTTGGTGTTGAAGTGGGATATTATAGTAAGTCAATCAGAATTCTCCTTCAAATCAATCACGAGCTCAGCTACATACTAACTATGTGGACCTAGACGCTGTTATACCAGCAAACCCAGATGCGCATGCGTTTGCAAAGGAGTTTTATAACTTCTTGAGTAAGCCGCTGCCATCAGGCAGGGCACAGCTCGAGCCCAATCCTGTGAGACTGATGCCTGGAGGTCTTCAAAGACTCGTCCAGGACGGCTTTTCCCTTCTGGGTACGGGTTTAGTCACTGAGAGGTCAACGATCAAGAGACCAGAAGAGTACATGCAGCCTATTAGTGCTGAGAAGTTGGTGTATAGTCTTCCATTTTGAACAGCAGAGAAAAAAATGAAAAACAGCGGTTTAACACTATCTATCCCTCGAATCAATGGTTAACACCTCCAAGACTTAAATTTTATAATCCTGCGGGAGTGAATGGCCGATGAAAAGCCACGTCTGCCCTAAATTTAGCTGCCGTCCTAGTGTTTAGGAACAGTAGAGTAACTTTCAAGCACTCCAACAGTTACATTCACGTACATAACAAGTTCCTCCATATAGGCTTTTTCTTTGTCTTCATGTTGGTCAAGAGCGGCCTGCACGACTCGCAATATATCTAGGCTCGTATATCCGTTACTGCTTTGAATATGTCGGTCGACGCCCAAGTCCAGAAAGCTTATTACTGCCTCGAGCAGAAAAGAGAGGGAAGGCCCGTCTATAGTTCCACTTGACTGAAGCATGAAGGTCGGGAAGCCTAGTATGAGGTAGTGCAATACTGTCTGTCCCTCCAAGCACACTTGGTTGAGGCCGTGTTGACTCATACCGACTAAAAGTTCCATGATTTCTAAAAAATCTGGTACCTCAGAATCAGAGTTTTTTATTACGAGGCAGTGCATAGGTGTTAGACCGAGCTTATCGGGCTGGTCAGGTCTACAGCCAAATTGTAATAATTTTTCTGTCCTGGAACGCGTCAAAGGATCCCACGTTCGGAACATGGCACATAAAGCATTGTGACCATCCTCGTCTGTGGTATTGATGTCAACGGAGCAATGATCTACTAGGAATCGTATACATTGCTCGAATGCATCTCCAGATGTACCAAGGGAGCAGGCCGCTTTTAGTTTGTCTGAGTGATTCCCAATGGGAACGTTCCACTCTTTGACAAGACAGCCGGCAAGATTGAAATTGCCATATTCTAAGGCAGTAGACAGTGCCAACTGGCCAAATCTCCCGTTTTGCCAGTTGAGATCCCATCCAAGATCCTCTATTAAGAAGCGGCAAGCATCATCATTTGGGTTCGAGGCAGCAAACTCGACCAAGCTGCCATCTTCTTGAGAAGCCTTCTCGAGTAAAAACCTCCTGCAGGATTCTGATCGTGCCAAAATGCGCAAGATATGCCTATCGCAGTCGGATAAAGCTATTTCAAGAGCATTGGTGTGTGAAGAACGGGCGGCGATGGCATTGGCGCCTGCATCAACAAGTAGAGTTATGATGTGTTCCTGCTGCCGTTCGCAAGCATCGGTAAGCGCCGTGTATGAAAAAATACCCCATTCGGCATCGAGATCGAGTTCTCCATAACTTCTCAAGCACCACTCAGTCAATGCGCCTAGAGACAGACGGGCAGACAAATGTAACAAGGGTATAGGGACAGGATCTTCATAGTCATCATCGAAATCATAGAGATTTTGCCACACTTGTCTAGCTTTTGAATCTCCTTCAAAGAATCCTGCGCCTTGCTGCATAACTTGAGTAATGTCTTTTAGCGTGCCGAAGTGGTGACTCCACTTTTGGACAGCATAATCGGCCATTGGGAAATCCTTCGCTATGTCATCGCATGTTTTGCTCTCAATACCAGGGTGGCCACTGATCCTTTCCAGGTATCTTATCAAAGCAATTGTGGCGTGCTCGTGAAGTTGGGGAAGGGTAAGTCCTGGTATTTGTAAATCGAGTATGCGATCGGATTCCATGAGGTAATCCCTGGCACTTTGGTGCAGAAATGTCACCGTCTGTCTCGTGTAGGATCGTCGGCGTTGGTTTCTTATCTGGAGTAAATGCCCACAACACTTGATTAGCTCCATGCAGACATTTTCGCGCGTCAAGAACCCCTGAGGTTCTATACCAACTGCCTCGCATAGCTGGGGTATTGTTAAAGGGCTCATAGCGACGAGGATCCAATAGAGGATACCACGAACCATTCCCCGTTTCTCAAAGTCGACGTTTTGCAGAATCCTGTCGTAAACTTCATCCAATCCAACTGGTAGCATCTCGAGAGACGCCTCAAAATCGAGCAATCTTTGTTTCTGCAAGTCTTGAACCATAAAGCTGACCCAAAGGAAAGTCCCCTCAGATTTCTTTTGGAAAGTATCTCTCAAGCTAGACCACATCTCACGGCTGAGGCTCTTCTTTTGGGCGAGTCCCTGGACTTGAAATGAGATGAACTGATTAATATCCTCTTTTCTGGCGTCCATGGTATCTAATTCCATCTTCGCAAACAGCAAAAGAGCTTCGGGTATGTTCTCTGGATATCTCCTGCTGAGGCATACGAGCCTCAATCTAGGAGATGAGTCTGAGTGTCCTTGACTAAGTCTCTCAAACTTTCGGAGCAAGAGTGACAGAGACTTGGCTTCGCATTCATCCAGGGCATCGATGACACAGTATATAGTTTTGAACTCTGACTTCACAACAATGTCTTCGAAGAGCTTCCATAGACGACCAAATGAGGTCTCTTGAAATAGTCGCTGTTCTTGTTGCTTCCACTGCGGTATAATCGTGTTGATGAGGCTTGGCTGGTGCGAGATGAGTTGGTACATGAGGCTTCTGAGAATGCCGACTGCCGTGTTTCTTGACTCATCCTTGTTATCGCAGAAGAAGAAAATAGTGACAACGCCAGATTCCTTGCTGGAAATAGCCTCAAGGTGTTTTGACAGATAAATAGACATGAATGTTTTCCCCATACCAGGTGGTGCAGAAATCCATAGCAGGTGAGGGGGATTCTGATCCCAACGCTTGAACTCATCTGCGGTCAGAATCCATTCACAAGTCCCCTCACATATATCACCCTTTGCATCAAGAATGCCCTCACGATCCAGTGAAGAGTCTGTGACAAACATAGCTCGCAGACAGTCATCTGCTTCGGGGCTGATTGGCTCTGAGGCTTTGCATTGCTGTAACTTCGCTCGCTTCCGTGGCTGCAACAATGTAGGGGGCATCGACATCAGAAGTTCTTTGGCATACGCCGCAGCTACCAAAGCAGCGTACTCCTGCCATCCCTTGTTTTTGTGAGAATCCGAGTAGTCACATATACCACGGATCACAAGGCAAGGGAAGGCATCCATAACGCCTGCTGCCTCCATCTCAAAGCAAATGTTCGTGATCTCTTTGGATATCTTGTCTCGAGTAAGTGCGTCTTTGATGACTTGGTTCCCTGAAGCAACCCGGCCGTAGTGGATGACGGGGTTGGTATGTTGACGAACCTTCCTCACTATAAGTTGTGATGTATCACAGCGATCACATTCAGAACCCGAGGAAGTATGAGGACACTCATGGTGGAAGAGGCGATCCTCAATCATTGGATAGGAGTAATGAGGAAGGCGAGGTGCATTCTCGGCTAGAATCTCAAGCATCCGGCTTTGACCTCCGCCATGGCTAGCCTCAAGCTTTGAAACGATAGTGAGCAATTCCTGGGGAGGACTGATGGCTTTAGCAATTCGCTGAAATTGGTTGTTGGGCAGGGCTTTCCCCAGATCGTACTGCATGGCATCTGTGCTGACCACAACATCCCCAAGGCGTACGTCAACTGCTCCGGGTGCCCCGCCCGCGATACCAACCAGCAAACGATGTTGAAGATGGGGAAACGTCCGATTCATGTTATTCGCAACAATCGCCGCGTTATTGTTTCCATACTGTGCTTTGGGCAGGCAGGCGATAACCACGTTATGGCCCTTGATGCTTCCAAACTCATAACAGTTGCTGTCCTGTGGATGCTGGGGCAGTGGCTCATGTCTGTGATCCAGCATAGCTTGAGCAGCTGTCATCTCAAGCGGAAGGGCGGAGATCCACCCGACTGTATAGTCATCGTACTGCAAGGAACGGGTGCTATCCCCGCTATCAGCCCGTTGTCGCTTAGGCAACCAAGGCTGAGAGGCCTCGAATGAAGCCATTCCTACAGCACTGTCGAAGCACTACCGCCAGGTATGATCGATTACTGAGAGCAAAAAGAGATGATGTTGATCGTATGACAAGGAGATGAGATGAGGGGCGGAGCTGAAATTGCAAGTTGCACAGCCTGATTTGTTGCTCAGCCGCATGCAAGGTTGTGATTATTCAATTAGCCCCCAGGTCAAGAATCGCTTATTGCATATAGAGCCCAGTATATAATTTTCATAAGCATCATATAACTCAACACAGATAAAGAAATTCACGTAAGAATTTCGCTGCCAAATCAGCTTGGTGTCGCAATGAACAACATCATTTCATTATGCATACAATTCCGAAGAACCGCCTGTATCGTATCAAACAAATTAACAATGAGTAGGAAAATATTTGATCACAGTATATACATCTGGTATTTTTTGACCAAAATCAGAATTTGTTTTAAGATGCAAATACAGAACCTTCGGCTTGCAATAGGACTAATAATAACAGATGCAACGTATTGACAACTCGGGTCTTCGGGTCATTCAGCAGCGACATACTAAGCACGATTCCCAACCTCTAACCAATTCAGGAAGCTAATTCAAGCTTAAAAGTCGGCCGTCCGATAAACTTCTTGACAACAAGTGCCGAGCTCCAGGCTAATGTGCTTTATTTCCGGTAAGCTATATATTACTTAGGTTTGATAGGTGGGAGAATATCCCATAATATGCAGCGCAGCGTCCCCAGCGGAGGTTAAACTTCCGCGTGACCCGAATTGGCATCTCGTTATCGACATGGAACATCACGTACCCCTCTGTGCCAAGACGTACATCCTTGTGCTAGTGGTCGAATTTAGCTAATATCCCCGGGTTTGGGGGATCATCGTGGCGGAAAAGCGCACGAATAGTTGATCGCCACTATAACTTTGCCTCGAGTACATAAAGAAGCAATGGATCAGTTCCGTAGCTCACCTGAAGCTTCTAAGCTCAAGGACCTCTCAAGATGCTGCATCTCTCTTCCGTCCTGACCGCCGGTCTCGCCCTCATCACCACCGCCAACGCAGCCTGCGGCGATGGCTCCCCTCAAGGCGTAGTCTCCGGCTCCGGCACCTTCACCGCCACCGTCAACGGCGCAAACGTCTACACCGGCAGCGACTACCGCCTCGCCATCCAAACGGCCCTCGACCGCATCAGCAGCGGGCAGCGCGTCACGGTCCGAGCATCCGGCAGCATCGGCGCCAACACCATCAGCATCACCAGCGGAAAGACGTTTGAGGTCTGCGGCACCATGAACGTCGGCAACAAGTCTGGGCGCGGTGCTATTGAGGCTATTAACCAGAATGATGTTAAGATTCCGTACCTCAAGATGACGGGTAACCCGTACTTTGGACTGAGATTCTCGGGGACGAGGAATTTGGCGCTGGGTGATATTACGATGAATCTTAGTGGGGGGTTGGGTATTCGCTTTGATCGCGATGCGAACTGGAATTATGGTGTCTCTATGGGTAATATCGTGGTTACCGGTGCTGGGAGCCATGCTGTTGAGACTTTCAAGATCGACGGCCTCACTATCACTTCCGTCAAGGCCAAGGATGTTGGAGAGTGTGGATTGCTCATCCAGGAGTCCCGAAACGTCAAAGTCGGCTACGTCGAAGGTGTCAATGTCGCAACAGGCACTGGCTACGCTACCCTTCGCTTCGCTAACAACAACGGACAACTCGCCAACGGTCAATACACCACCACCAACGTCTTCGTCGACAAAGTATACTCTCGTGGCGGAGGCCGCGGTATCTTCTGCGTTTCCATGTCCGGCGCCACTGAGATCAAGAACATTGATCTTGCCGACAATGGAAACAACGCTATTCTCATTGAGAACTGTTATAACTTTGCTATTCGCGATGGTGTCATTAACAGAGGAGGCGAGGTCCGCGTTTCGGCGCGAAGCGAATTCCCCAACACCAGCGGTATTTACGTCAAGGCCCAGGTCAACAGTAACACTGTTCGAGAGTCGCCTTGTGCTGAGAACATTTACTGGGGAATTACTGGCAACGCCCAGAAGAACATTTGCTAAGTGATGAACAATGGTTATGACTGATGATGATGGGTCAACACGCTCGTTTGCCATGATGGCTTGGAGGCTCTTTTGTATATAGTTTGAGGACGATAAGACACATAACACAGATTGTCATTTTGACAGATAGCAAGGATCTTCTAGTGTAAACTCCGGTAATCCAGCCTGAAGCATTCCGCACCACCAGACTCTGGCTCTATACTCAACACCTCTCATGCCTAAAAGGATGTCCGCAGGATAACCATAGTCGATACCATCATCTACCTGCAGGTTTTGCAGAAACCTCCCAACAAAGGACCCCAGGAACGGTCGAGTAAATATGTCCACCAGGAGCAGCCTCTCCTTGCTCATGATTTCATAGCCGCCCTGAGTCTCTACCATGATCAGATATCGTAGAGCAGTCCCGAGGAGGAAGAATGCGGCTACTGAGCTATAAGTTCCGGCTGGCGGTTCAAATAACAGGTGTATGGCGTGTGCGATTTTGTAAGCATATGACATTGCAATCCGCTGGCTCGGGCAGTTCAGTATTGGCCCTCTTGCAAATGGATCCATAGACTCGAGCTCGCAGAAGCCGATTGTCGAGTATATGAAGAGGCAAGTCATCCAGTAATAGCAGCTCAGATAGACGATCGCAAGATCATCGTCATTCTTGGGTAACGGCAGGGGCCCCCTGGTGTAAGTATAGTCGTAAATCGTGAGCGACTCGCCAAACCCCAACCCCAGCGCTAATATCTCAACCTCGCAGGTGCGACATCGAGTAAGAACTGAATCATAGTATTCGTTGTTCGGAGCTTCCCGGAAGATATCGAGGTCTTCTAGGAGCGCTGGTACTTCGACCAAGATATTAATGAGTTGGTTGAGAGGGGAGTTTGTTACTGAGCGCCAGAGCTGTGATTGTTTCCAGCCCTGGCTGTATGGCGACCGTTTGCGCCGCGAGATATATGCATTGATCTACATCTGTCAGCCCACGACGGAGAATATGAGAAGGTGAGACTTACCAAAGTTAGACGACCATCTGCGAGTAGCTGTCTTCCCATGGAGGACCAGGAATCATGAGGGCCGCGGCTCAATATTAGAGCAGTCTCTCCATCTATATGCTTTCTGAAACCCTTGATCTGCGAGACGGGCGAGTTCTTTTGAGCTGCGGAAATGCCAGTGCCGAATAATTGCTATTGGCCAATGAGCATCTCTATTTGCAAGATTCATGGGGTTATCTGACCTCGTATACTCGCATGAGCTGGATAGCAGCGAGAATGCCATCCTTGTTTCGTGATGGAGATATAAACGACGTTGCCATTTGCTGCATTGCTAATCCATATGCCTGTTGACTCTTGTTCGTGAGTTGGGCGTCATTATTGGTCGCGCCGAGTGTTGCCGTACTGAGCGCCATAGCAACATATTGAAGACTAGCTTCCACTTCACTGAGAGCCTCGTAGAGCCTCATCCACTTCGTACTGGTTATGCCTGAGGCTTTGAGGGAGTAGCCACTTCCACCAGATAGATAATCTGACCAGAACAGGCCAGTGAACTTTTGGGTTCGAGCTGTCCTTGTGAGTGAGTCATGAAGTATCACTGCCGAGCCGGGAGGTGATGAGGATGGACTTGTTTGGGGAGATTTAGAGTAAGACTTTTGCGTGGATCCTTCACTGTTGAGCCATATTTGCTGACGCTCATATCCCTCGCACGGGATGCCTATGGCGAGACATTGACCGCAAAAAGGGACTTTCTTATCGCACTGGCCAATCATTAGCAGTGACCGTTAGAGGGACCGATGGACTTACACCCTTCTTCCGCCTTCGACAGGTGACGCATGCCTTGGATCTACCCGGCACGCCAACCATTTTCGGCAACTGGCTGCCTGAATGCCGTCAGATCAGAGACTACGTTCTGACATCCGCAGGATAAAGATAAAAGGGGCCAGCATCAGATGGAACGGACAATAAAAAGCCGCAGGACTTGGCTTCGAAATTGAATCCCTCGTTTTGGTCTTCTCTTTCGCTTGAGTCAACTCAGCCCTGTTTGATGACGGCATTGACTTTTTTCCCGCGCGGATTGAGTCTCGATGCGGTTTAGCGTCATAGACCCCACGATGCATTTTCGTTTATGAGCCTTCGCATTCGCTTTGACTGGGTTCTACACAGGCTTGGCAAAGTCAATGCGACAAATTGCCGTTCGCTTTATCCATTTCTAGATTCAACGTGCGCCAGGGGATCAGGCATGACAGCTACGATATTGAATGCCGAGACGTAGGGCTGTCACTCCAACAGGCGGGACTCTTGTATATAACTTTGCCAATTTCTCGATAACAAGTCTTCATTCTATCAGTAGTCGCAATAAGCTGTGTTTAATCAACTAATCCAACACTCAATACAATGGCAGCGCCAACACGCCCCCCAGCAAACGTCTTCGTCGCCAAGGCCCGCAAGGTGTACAACCCAATTGGCTTCTCCAAAGGCTACAACTTCGTCCTCTGGTTCATCTTCGCGGGCGCCATGTTCGGCTTCGCCCTCGCTCGGATGATGTTCCTCAACTACAACGGCATTTACTGCAATCCGAATAGCACTGGCAACGGTGCAGGCCCAGGCGAGTGCTGGTCTTACAACAGAAAGGACCTTTACAGAATAGGCATTAAAATGCATCTGTACACTATTATTCCGGCTTCCTTCCTGGTTGTCTTCCAATTTGTTCCGTTCATTCGATACAAGGCGCTTCTCTTCCATCGTATGAATGGATATATCGTCGTTGTTCTCGCTGTTATCGGGACTGTCGGTGCCATCATTATCGCACCTGTCGCCTTTGGTGGCTCACTTTCGGTCAGAGCTGCTGTAGGTCTCATGTCCATCATGTTTCTTGGGTCCCTCTTTTTGGCGATATGGAACATCAAGACACTGCAGCTTGAGCAACATCGCGCTTGGATGCTTCGCGCATGGTTCTACGTAAGTCTCCTGCTAACCTCAGTAGTATATCATAGGCTAAAGCTCACAGGCTGGTTCAATTATCACTTTGCGAATAATTATGATCATCTCTGCAATGGTCATGTCCAAGAGCCCGAGCTTCCGGCTTCCAATGCAATGCGCCAAGGTTGCTTCCTTTTACGACGACACCGAGTCTCTAATCGCCAAGTATCCCACCTGCGAGGATTCAGATGCCTGGGTTGCTGTGCAAGGTGACATGTCAGGTGAGAGTACTGAGAATATTGCATCCGCTCTATCACTGGGTTTCTCCATGGGCATCTGGCTAGCACTCGCCATCCACGCCATCGGCATTGAAGTCTATGTAAGTTGATCGCCAAGCTTTCCTCCAATGAGGATCTAACAAGGAGTCACAGCTTCACTTAACGCCCGCAGAGACTGAACGTCTTCGGAGGATCTCCTATCAGCGACAACAAGAACGTGGTTTCAAGAATCCTGGGAGCAGCGGACTCACATCTGACCGTTTAGGTGACGCCGTGACGTGGCGTCCGGGTAGCGATGCGACTCCACATTCGCCTAGCAAGGGGAGTGACAGTGACATTTCAAATGTTGCAGCGGCTTAGGCTTGAGGCGATGTGACGTCGGGGGGATGCGCTGTTGGAGAGGGAATAGAAGGTCCGGAAATTGTGTCAGCCCATTTTTAGCCGATGACTAGGTTTGACAAGACATGTTGACAGGCGGTAGATGGAAGATAACATTCATGTGACGAGGGCAAGGGTCCTGCATTTCGGTATCGTCAGCGGGTCCATTTCTTCCTCCATTATACTATTGCATAGCGACTCATTGATCTCAATAGAGTTTGACCATAACATACATGAATAATCGCAAAAGCAGTCAAAAAAAGAGGTCGCGGTGAAATGACGTAGAGATCAATTCGTAATCTATACTGAACTTAGGAGATATCATAATTAAAGCAAGTCTAAGAAACACAACGCAGTCCGTCAGTCATCCAATCATCATCGTATCATGACCCATAATCATTGATCCTTTCTATCCAGCTTTCCAATCAATTTTCCGCCATCGAGAATGCTACCAAACATGGCAGCCTCAAACAAGTAGTTGACCTGCCAAGCATGGTGGTTCGCATGAGCAATCAGCCAGACCATCTCCAACACGTGGCCCTTGGCGAAAAGCTTGGCCATTCTTAGCCTTGATCCTTCGGCTAAATCCAATTCGCGAGCCTCGTCAACCTTGCCACCTCGCACGTATTCAAGAGGACCAGTGACGAGATACCACCAGAGTTCTTTGAGGAGAGGCTCTTCGTCATGGCGCGCAAGATGGTCGTGGACATGATTGCAGGTGTCTTCACCATTGCATGCGTACTCAGCATCCAGAGGCCGAGAGAACCCAGTGAGGCGGAATTGCTTGTCAAACACCTCATCAAAGTCGCCCTCACTCTGAGGGTGAGCAGGTGTCTTCCTCGCCTTGGACCATCCCAACAAAGCACGGCGGAAGAACATGTGCCGATCGTTCTGGATATGCCAAGTATACAGCGCAGCACACATCCTCGCAACGGGCTCGTGCCATCGCTGAGTGAGCATCCTCGCGCCCATCACAGCATACGCATCATAAACCCGTCTCAAAACGTCCTCGCTCACAATGCCAGTGTCCGTTATATCAGTGACATTCAGGAACGAGTTCATGACCTCGGAGTTAACAAGGTCGCACCCAACGTCAACGACATCGGTTCCCGGTGAGCTAAAGACTAGATCGGCCATGACTGCGCCAGGGTCGAAACCTCGTGCCGTAGCCTCAGCCGCCATGCCAAGAAGACTGCTCTCGGAGAGCGAAACGATCTGTGCGGTGCGTCGATCGAGGCGCGCGGAACGGTTCAGCAGATGGTCCTTGTGCTTCTTCTCAAGGGCGATCTTGCCCTGGATGTATCGCTTGCCGATAGCTACGGCATCGCGACGCTCCCGACCACCAGGGGTTCGTAGCGCATGAGGATCATAAAGACCCTTCTCCAATAGCGGCTCAAGGTTAGGAAACACGTAGTTGTATCCGTGTTCGTAATAGAATGCCATGTCTGTGACATAGTTGGAGAACATGGTGGTTGAATCGGCAGCACCCATGAGAAGACTAGCGATACCACATCCAAACAAGGCGTTCGTCGTCTTGAGAGCTTCAGGCCAATCCTCGGCGCCAAGGATGTGGAGGATCTCTTGGGAAACAGGGCTCAACCCGGCGCCCTTGGGGGGCAAGACATTGCCGATCGCATGCTGGGAAGATTTCCATGCGTCTAGCTCAGGTGAGAGTTTTAGTTGAGTTACTCTGGGTCCTGAACCAGGTGACGACAAAGATTCAGACGATGAAGAACCCGAAGCATCTTCAATATCTTCAAACACCTCGATGACGAAGGTGCTCGCATGGTACGACAGTCTCTGGAGATCATCGACAGTACCGCGCCCGATCAGACTTCTAGCTTCAGTGTACCCAGCATGCTTGGGCTTGGCTGTCCTTCGGGCGAAGAATCTCCCGAGCCCGCGACCCCGGAAACCCTTGCCCCAGAAGTAGGGGGGGATATCGGCAGTGGAACGTGAGGCACGGTCTTTGGGTTTTATCTTGAGTCCGTTGAGGTCAAACTCGCCCCAATAGGCTTGCTGGGGCCAGGGTAGACACGATGGGAAAGACATTTTGATCGGCAAAGGGAGATTAGGTATAAGTTGGTTTACGAGGGTAGGTGAGTCTGAGCGTTGATGGATCCCTACTACGGCGGTTCACGAGCTTCTTTTATAACTTCACTTCCATCACAGGGAGACTGCGGATTCAAAAGCGCAGCTGGCGATACCGAGGGATATCTCCGCATGATTGAGAGAATTAGCAACTTGCCTTGCCGCTGGTCTGTTGGTTCTGCGATTCTTTCTGGGTGGATTTGGTTGTTGGTTAGAAATATGAACTAGGGTCTAGATCCAGAAAACAGGGATACGCAGAATGAACCGGTGGTGACGATCCACCTGCCCCCTCCTTGATTACCGAGGACATGTCTTGGATCGAGAAGTGTGTTTTGCAGATCATCGCGATGGTGTGGTGGGTTTGGTAACCAACACCAAGGGAGCTTTGATGCAGGTTTGTTAAATGTCTCAGTCAGCGGACAAACCAGAATCTAGAAGTATTCCAATGTTTAAAGCAACTCGGCGTACATGTCTCGATATAAAGGCGAAGACGCGAGGTTCATGAGAGACGCGAGATACAGTGTCATAGTAGGTGTTTTTGACAGCTCGTCCACGTTGCATCGCAATGTTGCACCCAGCATGCAGATTTAAAGTGATCATGCTAAAATCCCATTGGAAATAAGCCGTTCGGCGGAATCTTTGCGTGATCGATTCCCGGCGCTAGCACCCAACGCGGCATAACTCGGCAGTTAGCAGATCCACGATGTCAGGGAACAGGCCATTCTCCTGCCTACACGTGAACAGACAAAGCTCCACTCCTGCTACCAAAGAATGCGGGTTCGTCACAAACTCGCATCGGAGGATGAACAGATCGCTTGCCGATTCTGGAAGGGGGACATGTTACGGTTACGTCTCGCTTCGCTAGGAGGGCGGTGAGACAGCGCATGTAGATAACTGGAGTACAAAGTCTACAATACCAGAGTCGGAGACAGAAGCAAAAAGTGGCACAGTCTAGAAGCTTTTGAAGTTTCTTATTCCTTCTGGGCTATTTTCCAGAAATGTGATGCACCCAAGGTGCTGAAGCTGTTCCAGGCGAAAAGCCAGCAGCCCTTTCACGAGCGATACACCAGCATGTCATCAGATTGGGTTTCCGCGTTCAGCTGCAGACCACCTACGCTAGACCGAGACTAGACAGGGGATAATCTGCGCTAAACTAGCATTTCCACGTCCTGGCCCAAGAATTGAAACCGGGCCGGGACGCCTCTCAATCTCCTCCTCCGCAAATGTCAGTTGCCACGAGCGAGGGAGCGTTTATCTTAGAGTTACTGACAAGCATTTGCTCCTCTGCATCAAGCCTGGCTCTAAAGTCTATATGGCTAGACTAGAAAGATCTCGATCAATGGCGGACGGGATGGGCTTGGGACGGTTGAATACTAATCACTTATCTGGGCTGGGGTCATGCTATCAGCCGCAGCATCGGCAGTGGACTGCCTATTAGGCTACTAGCCCGTGCAGATCATTGCCGTGATCCTCCTCATTCCTGACATGTCCAAAGCCGGCAGTCCTGGGCGGGAACATTTCCTCTCGTTGGGCCACATTCCAGGGTCTTGGCAGGTTTTTTTCCTCACACTTGGGCTGCTAAAAACGCACAAACCAGTTGGTGAATGTCGATTAGAACAAGTACCTTGTTTCTCCCACTTTCTGGGCCCCTCCCTTCTTGACTACAAGCCATAAATCATCATATTGACCGTACACAGCCCCCCCTCCTTGCATGATATCCTGCAGATGAGAGGGACAAGGCTAGACCAACCAACAAACACACGAGCCCACACAAATTCGATCGCTAAGACAGCAGTGACCAATGGCGCCGCCGTCAGATGGTCTGTCCTCGATTCACTACAGGCCGCTAGATCTGGCGTCGCGTGAAGTGAGGATACTGGAGCTGCAGCCTTCGCCGAATAACGACATCAACGACCGGATCGTGTGTCGCCTGGTCCACGAGAAACTATGCGATGCGCCTGATTTCATCGGTCTTTCTGCTCTCTACGGCGACATCACAAACACAGAGACCATTCTCCTCAACGGCCAAAAAGTATCCATCCCGTCCGATCTCGCCGAAGCGATCCGCTACACCCGCGAAGTCTTCCTAGGACCCCGTGCCCAATCCGTCATTAACAACGCCTCCTCCTCAAGGGTCGATCTTGAGACAGAGAGGACAATCAGTAATCAACAACAACAGCAACAACCCTCCCCGCCACCGTCGCCGACCAAGAAACCCCCGGGATGGCTACGCTCATTCCTCCGAAAGCTCGTCGACCCGGGCGCCTCTAGATGTGACAAACCTCCGCTACGGATCTGGATCGATCTATTATGCATCAACAGGCGCGACAGGAAAGAAGAGGCAGAGCGGCGCGCGCATATGGCTCGTGCCTACCGCGAAGCTAGGTTGGTCGTTGGATGGCTGGGACCCAAGGACGCGACGTCTGACCTCGCGATTGAGATTATCAGGGCGTGGGATAAGTGCATGCCGTCGAATTTCGGTGAGCCTGGTGACCGTGAGGCGAACCCTGCCAACTACGCGCCCATTCTGCAGTGGATGGGGCCCGTGGCTCATCTCAGCGACATTCCTGAGGGGATCACGGACCCGACGGAAGTACCCAGCTACAAGGCCATCTCTAGGTTTCTGAACAGGCCGTATTTTCGGAATACGTGGATCCTGGATGATATTGCCCAAGCGCAGTTTCCTACGTTTATGGTTGGCGATGGGATTGTGTCTTGGATGCAGATTCTTCGCCTCAATCGCGTCAACGAGGACATTAAAGACCACGGTGCCGAAATGTTCCCCAGCGAATTACGGCCTCTGCTGGAGTACATGCCTCTTGGGAGTGTCTACACGTTTCTCAAGGAGTTTGATCGTCGACAGAAGCTTGAAGGAATTCGCCCTGTCTTCTCGAATACACCCGCAAGTTCTGTCAGGAGTTCGGTGTCGATGACGGGATTAAAGGCAAGGGGAAGGTGAAGCTACGGAGTTTTCTTTGGGTATCTTAGATGGTATTACGTTGTTGGGTAATTTGTTATAATGTCATGGAGAATGAATGGTTCGTTATGGTTATGAGTTCGTTCTGATGTTTCAAGCCTAGAGGCTTAGATAGCGGCGCGAGGTATACCCTATCATGAGAAATGCCAACTCACCAAGTCAATTCCCCTCCCTTGTCCAGCAACAGTTCTCGAAACTGTGCCGTGACGACAGTGATCTGTATCGCCCTTGTGTAAATTGTAAGCCCGGCATAAGCCGTGAGTAACCTTCAGCCTCTTCTGTCGACATCTAGAATGGTCCACAGCTGCTATGATGCCGCTCTCCCGATAGCCCAGACCGAGACTCCCAGCCCTACATGATGGTGTTGAGAATGTCACCTTCCGGCCCCGGTAAGCCCCATCTAGATTCAGCCCATGAGCTGATACCCGTTCTGGTGCCAAGCCACAAACATCATGGAATGCCAAGAATCGGAAGATCATCGTTCAGGTTTCAGCCACAGTAAGCTTGGCCCTTCATCTGCCGAATGGGAATGTGACTGACGGTTGCGGTCTTCAGGTGATGATTGGCCGGTGTACGGGCTTTGTTTCTGTTCCCGACGAGGCCGGAATTACGTTGGGGGCCACCTGTCTCAGAAGTAGTAAGCTCACGCTCCGGGCCCGGCGTTAGACTTTGTGATAGCCTATCGTGTGAGATGTGACTAGATTTGTCAGTCGTGGTGGAGTATGGAAAACTCAATATGGCTCTGATAGAAATCAAACGGTGAGACACGTAAGGGTCTCGATGCATCTAGAAAGTTACAGACGATTGTCAGAATAGGATGACCCGTTATTCTTAGGAACGCTCCGCTGTCAAACGGAGGTTTATGCAACCGTTTTAGACTGCGCATTCTTACGAAAGGGAGCTGTGAAACATCAGTTGCCTAGCAAGGCGATTGTTCTCCAAGAACTTGTTGTTGGACATGTGAAGAATTCTACTTGTTTCCAGGGTCATTCTGTATCATTGTAAGCATCCAGGAATTCGGTCGAGTTCACTATTACATTGGCACAGCTTGGCCAACGGTCGTTTCACATTGTGACTGCATTCGGTGGCAAGGAATGTAAACAGAGATTAATTAGTAACTAAAATCCAAAGTCCCCATAGGAGTCGTCGATCCGTATGGATTATCCGGCCTTATCGGAGCCGTTTCATGAGTCTCGTCGTCTGTCAAGTTAGCGTTCGATGTTGAATGTCCATCACCAGCCTGTTGTTCTGGTTGCCCGTTCGCGCCCCATCCCGCCGTCTGCATCTGTTGAAAGCTCCATGTAGGGTTGAACCCTGGACTCTCCCATGCATATCTCACTCTCTCGTACATCTCGTCAATCTGCTCCAGTGTCATCTTGCTAGTCTCATACACCATCAGCCACACGAAAGCAATGGAGAGGAGACAACATGATCCCCAGATGAAGAAGATCTTGAGCCCGAATGCGTTGGCACCTCTGCCGAGGATATATGGGGGTGCATATGCCACTCCAAAGTTCAAGAGCCAGTTTGCTGTTGTTGATACTGACATGGCCTTTGCGCGCACTTTGAGTGGAAAGATCTCCGAAGTTACGACCCACGCAACAGGACCCCAAGATGACGCGTAGAAAAACACGTTGATGGCACAAAAGACGACAAGGACAATGTTGGATGCCCCTCCATGAGACCTTTCCTTGTTGTCGTCAGTTGCTGAGTAGACAGCTGCTATCAGCAACTGAGAAATGCCCATGCCCAGAGCGCCAGCCATGAGGAGCTTGCGTCTTCCCCATGATTCGATGACGATGATTCCAGGCGCTGTGCAAAAGCAGTTGATGATAATCATGGCTAGGTTGGCAAGGAAGGGCTTGTTGATCCCGGCATTGCTGAAGAAGGTGGTCCCATAATACATAACGAAGTTGATGCCAGTTAGTTGTTGCAGCATCTGTAGACCACATCCAGTCATGGTTCGACGGCCAAGGGAGGAGTTTCTCGCGAAGAGAGCCTTGTATGTATCGTGACCGAGTGTTAGTTCATACTGATGATTTGCTATAATCTCTTGAAGCTCATCCACCAGAGCAGGATGCGTCATATCCAGTCTGCGGAAACGACTCAGAGATATCCCTGCCTCTACTAACCGTCCTTTCTTGACGAGAAAACGAGGAGTCTCGGGGAGATAGAGAATACCAGCGGCCAGGATGAGGCCGGGTACGAGTTGGAGGCCTAGTGGTATTCGATATGCGGCATCGCTGTCGATATTCGACGTGCCGACATTGATAGTGGTCGCAATTAATATCCCCACCGTGATGGAGAACTGATACGCGCATATGATGGTCCCGCGTATCCATTTCGGTGCAGTCTCGGATTGATAAAGAGGGACGAGAACGGAAATAGCTCCGACTGCAACGCCAGCAAGTAACCTTTTCTCATCAACGCCAATCACACACAGTGTATCACTGATGAATAACGTACCTCCCGACTAATAGCATTGGTGTTGCTCGGGCGCATATTTGGAAGATGGCTCCGATACAAAAAGTGGTGACAGCTGCGAGCAATGTCTTCCGCCGCCCGATGCTGTCACCGGATGGAGCCGCGACTAGAGCGCCGATGACGGCCCCACCGCTAAGAATGGCGACGATGATGGATGAATCTTGGGGGCAGAGATCGATGTGTCCTTCGGCATCTCTGCAGGATTGGTTGGTGCTGAAGTGGTCTTTGAAGACAGACATGGCGAGGATGCCATTGATGACGCTATGGGTGAGATGACGTTAGTTAGGGCCATAGTCTAGTGTTGCCGATCAATGTCGATAAGGAGAGACATTTGAGGCCATCTCGCGACAACTGTACTCAACGCGCAGCGCAACATTCATCGTCCGATAGAAGATAATAGAGCGAAGAGATTGATAACGCTGCATGCAGAGACATACATGGCCATGCTCACCGCGCCGCAGAAATCCAAATAAACGAACGAGACATTTTTACAAGACTCACCCCAGATCATAGCCAAACAACAGCCCCCCCGACGCAACAAACAAGCCAATGGTGATGGCGCGACTCGACGAACCGGCAAAGTTGTCAGGCTTATGCCAGCCCATGCCGAGGACCATCGTGTCGATGACATTGAGCGCGAGGAACTTGGTGATGCTGTTTTTCAGGAGTGAAGAGAACATGGAGCCAATGAGGGAGATGCGGAGAAGGGGTGAATGGTCTGGTGACGTGAGACTAGGCTGCTATGAGCATGGCGTTGATGGCTGAGCTGCTGGTTGGTGCCGCTTCTCCAGCTAGGATCCACTTGATGACTTGCAAAAAGCTGGGGTTAGGACCCTTGATGATGTTACCGAGATGCCGACGCGTCATTGAGGTTTTGACAACGTGATTGGGGACTCAATAGGGAGGGAGTGGACTTGGGCAAAAAGAGTGACGCGAAATGATGAGGGAGAAAAAATGAGGTCCTACCCGGGTTCGAACCGGGGTCTTTGGAAGACTTTGAGGGTGATCAAAATCCAACGTCATGACCACTAGACTATAGGACCGTGCCATTTGAGATCGATGATCATTTTGTTCCCAATTTACAAATATGTAGATGACACTCATGTAAGTGAAAGTTACGCGACGTAAAACCACTCCAGGGTACGGAATTGAGAGAGCATCCCAGAAGTATTTGTTTATACTTAAAAGCGCACACACATACTGAGAATTACTATACAAAAAGTTAACATTAGTCTTTTACTCTTGTGTTTTAGTGCAATTTCAGGGAAGTAAGTTATATAAATACAAACACAGGTTAAGAAAATTAACAAGATTGCAATGGTAAATGTGCAAGCCGATGCAGGTAAAAGCAGATCCCAATGTCAACATGCACTTATTAGACAGTTAAAAAGGAAGTATATAGAATTGTATTTTTATTTTCTCTCACGCGGCATCAATATTGTAAGTCGCCGATAGTAAAAGTCTAATAAAACTTCCTATCATCAAAACTCTCAAACTTGTCGCTAATAACTTTTCTCGTCAACTCCATCAACTGCTCACCAAGCTTCTCGTTCTGCGAGAGCTCATTGCCCGACTCCGGCACAGCAGGAGGACAGATATACTGTCCCGACTTGTCAGTGATAGTCGCAGCGAACACCGAGCTAGTGGCGCCCTGGAATTGGTCCTTCTTGAAGGGCTCCATGCCTATCGACATGGCATACCCGGCAAGAGGATACCTTGTATATGTCAGTGAGGATTAAAAGAAAGAGAGGAAGTATGCTCACGCTTCATGGATAAGTTCAACGCTCTGTCTGGTGCTCACGAATCCCGGGTGCGTAGCATTCACCAATATCTTGGGGTTTCCAGCCTTGCTGACATGACGATCCAGATACCGACTGTACAGAATAGCAGCCAGCTTGGATCGTCCATACTGAGGATTCGGTCCAAGATCCTGGTTCAGCTCATCCAGACTCTCAAACTTGACATCGCTAGGCGCGCCTTGGTGAGCATTAGAAGCAAGGTTGACAATCCTCACAGTCCCATGCTCATCAGCCGTCTTCTTCAAAAGCTCAAGCAAGTACGAAGTCAGAAGGACATGACCGAAGTGGTTAACAGCCATGTGCTGATCAACACCATACTTCGAAAGCTGATACGTCATGATTCCCCTCCCCGCATTATTAACAAGAATATCCAAGCGATCAGTAGACTTCTTGATCCGCTCAGCTGCCTTCTTCACCTCAGCCCAGTCGCTAAGATCGCACTGGATCCACTCAGTGCGATCAGCTTTCTCCTGGCCAAGTTCTTCAGCGACGGACTTTTTGGCGCCGTTGACGACCTCTTCGGACATGGAGAGGATAAAGAGCTTGCTGATGTTGTGGGAGAGAAGAGTGTGCGTCACGCCATAGCCAATACCTTCACTGCCGCCGGTGACGACGGCGACTTTGTCCGTGAGATCTGGGGTTTCGGAGAGGGAGAATTGGTGGGTTGCGAGTTTTTCAGCTGGACCGCCGAAGTTCTCGGCGATAGTGTTCTGACAAGTCAATTCCTGGTTTTCAAGAGAGAATACGGGGGAATACCTTGACGCTGTCTACGATGGAAGACATGGTGCTGATCTGGGTTCTTCTGGAGAAGATGCTGTTTTTGCTATGATGAACAAATGCGATTCTTGTTGAAGATGATCTGGAACTGCGGTATAATAACCCTGTAGATATCCTTTTTCCTGCTGTGAGATTTAAAGTTTTCATCTGGGTTGTGAATGAGAAGAAAGGTCACTGTCGAATTCATGCTGTTGAGTTCTTCTCATATAGTGGCAGGCGTAGGAGGCTATGAATCACCACTCCACTGAGTCAATGACGTACATCTTACAACAACGATCCTCGCAGAGAGATTATGCAGTGAGACAAGAGCCGTCATAAATATGCACTGGTCATTTTGATTACTGTCTGTGCAGTGATTAAGAATAATCTCTGACTTTTGTGCGACCCTCTCCGCTTCCATTGCCTGAAATTCATCGATCGTCAGCCATCTCCACCACGGCAATGCTACACAGATGAAATAGCCTCATAGCTCTTGTCTAGTTCATCAGAGAACATATCTTCCACCGCCTTTCTGATAATACTCCCCTTTGCTGTTCTGGGTAATCTTCCTTGCGGCACAACAAAGACTAGGCGCGGATCGTTGATTCGTTCATGGAGATACTTGCGCGCGTGAAACGGCGATATCCTGTGCAGTATTTCTTCCTTGAACTTTGTCAAAGTGCCATCGCCCGACTGTAGTATGTCGTCATTCTTGGGCTCAACAATAATCGCTGGACTCGGACGTCCGTATCCGATGACAGATACAGCGGAAATCAGATCGGCCTCGCAGACTTGCATTGCTTCAGCTTCAAGTGAACCCGCATCACAGACAAGCGACAGCTGCATCTTGATCCTATCATCGACGCGACCTTTGTATGAATACTGATCCATGCCGACTCTCTGGAATAGGTCACCGGTATGGAATTTGCCGTCTTCCTTATTCCTGAGCGAAGGATGAGGACAGTCGTCCGCATCAGCGGGGATGACAAGTTCAAGCAGTTGATCCGGTGAAGATGAGCCACCAACTAGAGGGATGAATTCGCAGCCGGAATCTGGAAATGGAGTGAGATGTTGAGAATTGGCAGATGCGCGCATCGACAGTCCAATCTCGGTGGAGCCGTAGGTATCTACAAGCTTCAGCCCTTGCTGATGAGCCCAAGCTTGATCCGACGTCTCAAGAACTTGTCCTGCGTGAAAGATGTGATGCAAACTCCGAAGTTGCTCAAGTAGGACGGCATCAGTGCGTGCTTCCCGGATGACGGCAGAGAGAAGAACTGGGAATATATAGAGAATCGTCAGACCACCATGGGAAATCATACTCTGTAGCTCGGAAGTGGGATACGGAATACTCTTGGGTGGAATCAAGCAGCCTCCGTTTGCTAGTGCTTCTGCGAGATTGATGGTGTTGCCTACATGGGCATGAGAACCCCTGTAACGGGTCAGTCCGAGATCATGATGAGTTACGAAAAACTAACATGAGGCTGTACACAGGCTGTGGCCCATTGTGAGTATATGGCTTGTTCTTGCGAATCAAGCAGTCCATCCATTTCACAGTAGCGGGAACCAGTTTTGGCATCCCCGAAGTTGAACCTGAAGTATGGAAGATGACCGAGACTTGATCGCCGTTCAAAGCAGTAGTCACCTTTTCGAGCTCAACATCCTGCGGCGCAGCTCTATCCAAAGTGCAGTTGCTTGGAAATGTTGGAAGAGGGCAATCTTTCACCAGGGACTCGCAGCTTGCATCATAGATCAAGCCTGCAGCGTTGCTTTTGGCGAGGAGTTCATAGACAACTAAAGGATTCGTCATGCGAAGTGAGAAGAGCTGCGGGATGAAGCCAGCTCTTTGGAGAGATAAGTAGTGTAAGAGATCCTGGCATGACAATCCTCTCATCCTACGAAATGTCAGATAGGCGTGGCTGCGTAGACAGAGGACTTACCAGATTCCTACTACAACGCCTTTCGCGATGCCTGCCTGAGATAGCACAGATAGCCAGGCCTTTGCTGCATTCGTAACATCGTTGCAATACTCCGCGTAAGTAATCGTCTTGTACTCAGTGGACGACTCTGGCAACAGGTACCTTACTGCCGCAGCATCCCCACGAGACTTGGAAAGCGTCTCGATGATTGTAAGAGGTGTATGAAAAGTTCGCATTTTGGACAACTATATCTACAAGACAGATTTTGCCCAGGATAGATCCAAGACTCTGTTGAACTTATACATCTCTGCCTAGAATCCTCAGCTGGGGTAGTCTCACTCAGCACCAGCCGAGAGAGGATATCGCCAGACGAGTAAGAATTTAGACTAAGAAACGGGACCCGAGAATGAGGGAAAGCAACAAGCTGCAGATTCTATTGACCAATTGTTTTCACGTTGTGCTACAAATGGTCGCCGGTTACTAAAGCTTACTGTTACTCACGGCTGCATGGCGATACTCAATTCGGAGCGTATTTGCAAAGGCGTAGCGCTTAGTTAGTTGGCCGCATGACCATTCTGAGCGCCGACCAATGACAAGCCCCCAGGTCGTCAGCCGGAGATGCATACTTGCTTAAGATTGTGGTTGAAGAACGGAGAACGGGAAATACAATTACCTACTATAATGCCCTTTCAATGATTAACCACTTGAAATGTGTATAGATACCACAATGCTCAAGGAGTCTTACTTCTGTCTATCAACAGCACGGACAAGCCGTGATACTGGCGACTAGAGCCCATCGAAATCTCAGGAATATCTAGTATAGAGGGGAACCGTTACAAATTGGGTGACTCTTTCAGGCTTACTGGGTCATTCTCCGACCAAAGAAGCGACCCCGAGACTTCGTCGATGAACTTTACGGTCGATGTAAGCTTATTCGTCCTTCTAAAATGAAGAATGACAAGCTATGCTTCAAGGTACCGTTCCCACGATTCGAGGGTACGGCTTCAGACAGTTTGGCAGTGCTCATGTCGAGTACCTTGACAACGGATCCTACTGTTGAGAAGACCAAAGTTGGCGAAAGATTTCACTAAAAGCCCTAAAATCTGCATGAACTGGGTTTCGGATCGATCTGGTTGGTAATAAGGACGGTGACGATAAAATGACTATGTAACATGCTGCAACGCGGGAATGATATTCCGTATCGCAAGCCCAACAGCTAGATTGAGGATCTCGCCTGCCAGCATAATTATTCCTCTCGAGACAGCAAGCTCGCCCAAAGGCTCATCGCGAGTTGGGAGTCAGATTCTGTACGTACTTGTTATCTCCGTGTGGGGGGCGGACCCACCGTTATGCGTAGGGCTGTTTCGGCCGAAGTTTAGTGGCAGGCGGAGATAATGATGACTCGGGACAATTGGACTGATCAGCACATTTGGATCTCGGCCGAAGTCTCTGAGATTGAGTAAATGGCCGAGATTGAACTGGCAACTTGGCTTTTGGGGCCTCGTCGTCAGGGGCATCACGTTACTCGTGTCGGGTATATCAAGACATGTCCATCCTTCCATCTATCTTGGTTGGTTTCACTTCAGCAACGCCCCCGATATAAATCTTCACGGCACGAAAAAGAATTGAACGAATCCGATCATGGCTACTAGACCAGGTATGGTCTCGACCATCAGCCATGGCGACGAACGGCTGCCACCCAAAAGCCTCAGCAGCGATACCGAGAGAGAAATACAGCCCGCTTCTGACCTGCAGAACTCCCACGTCAAGCAACTCGCTCGCAATTTCTCACAAGGCAGCCTCGATGGTCTCAGAAGCAAGCCCTTGTTCGGAAGCAACGACCCCGACTCCCCGCTCAACCCATCCAGCGATAACTTCAATGCTCACGCCTGGGCTTCCAACCTCGCCCGGGCAGCAGCAGAGCAGGGCCAGGGCTTCCGCCAGGTCGGACTGTGCTTCCAAGATGTCAATGCCTTTGGCTACGGCACGCGAGCCGACTTTCAAAAGACAATGGCCAACATCTGGCTTGCCGCGCCGAGCATGGCTGTGAGGCGTCTTTTGCCAGGGTCTAGCTCGTGGGGGCGCAAGCGAGTCGACATCTTGAACCAGTTCAACGGCATCATTCGCGCCGGGGAGATGTGCGCTGTTCTTGGGCCTCCTGGCTCTGGGTGCTCGACCTTTCTCAAGACGATCTCGGGAGACCGTATTGGTATCTACTTGGATGAGAATTCGTACCTCAACTATCAGGGAATCTCGGACGGGGATATGCACTCTGCGCACAGAGGAGATGCCATATACACTGCTGAGCAGGATGTTCATTTTCCTATGTTGACGGTCAACGAGACTCTGACGTTTGCTGCCCGTGCGCGTTGCCAGCGGGAGCTTCCTGAGGGAGTTAATCGTACCCAGTGAGTGTTTCCCCCGAAAAGTTGCGTCAGAGACGATGCTAAAAACAGATACAGGTACTGCGACCATCTTAGAGACGTCGTGATGGCCATGTACGGCATCAGCCACACCAACAACACCAAAGTAGGAAATGACTTTGTCCGTGGTGTCTCTGGCGGCGAACGGAAGCGCGTCAGCATCGCCGAGGCCACATTGTCCAATGCACCCTTCCAATGCTGGGACAAGTAGGTCATACATCAGCCAGTCTTGTTCATCAATCCCACTAACCTGTCTAAGCTCGACGCGTGGTCTGGATGCAGCCAATGCCGTTCAATTCTGCAAGACACTCCGTCTTCAGTCCCAGCTCTTTGGCCAAACATGTGTCGTGTCGATGTATCAGGCCCCTCAGACCGCCTACGATCTCTTCGACAAGACCATGGTCCTCTACGAGGGCCGACAGATATTCTTCGGTCCAGCTTCTGAGGCAAAGGCCTACTTTGTCCACCTCGGTTTCGAGTGTCCTGCCCGCCAGACCACTCCCGACTTCCTCACTTCTATGACGTTTCCTGCTGAGCGCACCGCACGACCTGGTTGTAACCCCCCGCGCACACCGGACGAGTTTGCAGCGGCTTGGCGCTCGAGCAAGGAGTACAGCGCCTTGTGTGTGGAGATTGAGGAGTACAAGTCCTGCCATGTCATTGGCGGCGAGGATTCCCAGAAGTATCTAGATCTGAAGCGTGCGCACCAAACACGAGGCCAACGACCTAGCTCTCCTTTTATCCTGACGTATTCCCAGCAGGTGCAGCTCTGTATGTGGCGCGGCTGGCGACGCTTCTGGGCAGACCCGGGGCCAGCGGTCTTCATCATGGTCGCCAATGCTGTCATGGCACTCGTCACTGCGTCTCTGTTCTACAATCTAGAGGAGAACACAAACAGTTTCCGCGGTCGAGCAGTTGTTCTTTTCATGGCGATTCTCTTCAATGCCTTTGCGTCGATTCTCGAAGTCATGACTCTGTATGCTGAGAGACCTATTGTGGAGAAGCAGGCCCGCTATGCGTTTTATCGCCCATCAGCTGAAGCATACGCTGCTGTTCTGGTTGACCTACCCATGAAGGTCACATCGGCTATTGGCTTCAATCTTGTCTTCTACTTCATGACCAATCTGAATCGCCATCCGGGCAACTTCTTCTTCTATCTAATGGTAGTCATTCTCGTTATCTTCTCCATGTCAGGCATCTTTCGGTTTATGTGAGTTATCTCCAGTGCAACTCATCAGAGACCAATGACTGACTGAATCTCTAGTGGCGCTATATCACGCACAGAGTCACAAGCCATGGTACCCGCCTCCATCATGATGCTTGCATTGCTCATTGTCACCGGCTTCGTTGTCCCTATCGACTATATGCCCGCATGGTGCAGGTGGATTAACTATCTGAACCCAGTGGCTTATGGCTACGAGTCTCTCATGGCTAATGAGTACAGCGGCCGCAACTTTACCTGTTCTTCTTTTATTCCAAGCTACGGTACTCCAGGTACAGAGAATGTCGCTTGTGATGCAATTGGTGCAGTTCCTGGCCAGTTGTCTGTCAATGGAGACGCCTATATCAACTCGGCATACAACTACTTCGTCGACCACAAATGGCGTAACGTGGGCATTATCATTGCTATGGTCGTCTTCAACCACATCGTCTACTTTGTGGCGAGCGACTATGTCACAGCTAAGAAGTCCAACGGCGAGGTCATGATATTCCGCAGAGGTTACGTGCCAAAGCTGCACTCAAACCACGACCTTGAGAACCCGGCCACTGGACAAGTTGCTCCGATACTAAGCCAGCCACGCGACTTGTCCGGCTATAGTACTGAGAAGGGCTTCCAAGGATCTACGAGTGTCTTTCACTGGAAGAATGTCTGCTATGACATCAAAATCAAGAAGGAGACCCGGCGCATTCTCAACAACATCGACGGCTGGGTCAAGCCCGGTACGCTAACGGCACTGATGGGAGTTTCAGGGGCTGGAAAGACAACATTGCTTGATTGTCTGGCTGATCGCCGTGGTGGCGTCGGTGTCTTGACTGGCGAGATGTTGGTGGATGGGAAACTCCGCGATGAGAGCTTTCAGCGCAACACTGGCTACGCACAGCAACAGGACTTGCACCTTGAAACGAGTACTGTCCGAGAAGTATGTGCCATGTCCCTTCCGGATATCATGTCTTAACATCTACTTAGGCCTTGAACTTCTCCGCCCTCCTTCGACAGCCCGATAATATCCCCGACGCGGAAAAGCTCGACTACGTTAATAGAGTCATTGAACTCCTCGATATGCAAGAATGGGCTGACGTCGTAGTTGGGGTATTGGGAGAGGGTCTCAACGTTGAGCAAAGGAAGCGCTTGACTATTGGGGTCGAACTGGCTGCCAAACCTCCTGTCCTGCTTTTCGTTGATGAACCTACATCAGGCCTTGACTCCCAGACGAGCTGGGCCATCCTGAGCTTGCTGGAGAAACTGTCAAAAGCAGGCCAGTCCATCCTCTGCACTATCCACCAACCTTCGGCTGTGCTGTTTGAGCGATTTGATCGTATGTTGTTGCTCAGTGAAGGGGGCAAGACGGCGTATTTCGGTAAGTAAACAATTGCGTTATTCTACCATACGAAAGGTGTCTAATAGACCTTTGCTACAGGCAATGTTGGCGACAATGCCAATGCTCTGATTAGCTATTTCGAGAGGAACGGGGCCATTCCTTACCCTCCCGGCGCAAACCCAGCTGAATGGATGCTCGAGGCCATTTGCGCCGCCCCTGGTAGCCGTTCAGACATTGACTGGCACCACGTCTGGCGTTCAAGCCCCGAGTATGACCACGTCCAGCAAGAGCTATCTCGTCTCCGATCCGACGGCGAATGTCAAAGTCCCTCCGAAAGAACACACGACCCAGCTTCATACAACGAGTTTGCGGCACCACTCTGGTACCAGTTCCTAATAGTGACGAAGCGTGTCTTCCAGCAGACATGGCGGTCACCCGCATACATCTACTCCAAGCTTCTTCTCTGCATAGCCTCCAGTCTCTTCATCGGCCTTGTCTTCATCAACTCACCTCTGAGTATCCGTGGGCTGCAGAACCAAATGTTTGCCATCTTCGAGATGACTAGTATCGTGACGCAGCTGCTTAACCAGCAGATGCCACAGTTCATCATGCAGCGCTCACTGTATGAAGTCCGCGAGAGGCCAGCCAAGGTGTATAGCTGGAAGGTCTTCATGCTTGCGCAGATCGTGTCAGAGCTACCATGGTATACGCTTGCTTCGCTTCTCATGTGGACTGCATTCTACTTTCCCGTTGGTTTCTACTCCAACGCTCAAGAAGCCGGCCAATCTCATGAGAGGGCTATACTGATGCTACTATTATTCTGGGTCTTCTTCCTCTGGGTCTCTACCTTTGCACACCTTTGCGTCTCATTTAGCCCTGGTACGGAGGAAGCCTCCAATACTTCGAGTCTTTTGTTCTTCCTGGCCTTCTTCTTTTGCGGTGTGTTGGCATCCCCGGATGAAATGCCCGGCTTCTGGAAGTTTATGTATTATGCTTCGCCCCTGACGTACTTTATCTCGGCCACCTTGTCAACAGGATTGGCTAACGTCAACGTGACATGCGCAAGCAATGAGTTTACCTTCTTCCACCCGCCCAAGGGTCAGACATGTGGCGAGTACATGGGCGATTATATTTCTCAAGCAGGCGGATATCTTCTGGATTCGCTGTCGACCGAGAGTTGCAACTATTGCCAGATCAAGGAGACCAATGTCTATCTCGAAGCGGTCAACTCCAGTTACGAAAAGAGGTGGCGAAACTTTGGCATCCTGTGGATATATGTGGTCTTCAACATTGTAGGAGCGCTGGGGTTGTACT
This sequence comes from Fusarium miscanthi, assembly GCA_014898875.1. Taxonomy (NCBI): domain Eukaryota; kingdom Fungi; phylum Ascomycota; class Sordariomycetes; order Hypocreales; family Nectriaceae; genus Fusarium; species Fusarium miscanthi. Next base: position 54,694 of record JAAVUA010000074.1, read on the forward strand.
GGCTAGTGAGGATCCCCAAGGGAAGGAAGAAGTAGGTTCAAGACGAGCCATTTACGCAACGTCTGTATACTTCGGCGATGCTGTACGCATCTGGGCACTGGCTCTCAGCTTGTTGATGATGGAAAAAGCTCTACAGGAGCATTAACATTTACATTCTCTGCTTGTTTATCTAAATATTGTTAGTATTAGTTTACCAGAACACTCTGCTCAATCTTATCATTTGTATTTTGACCCTCGATGGCCTCATGGTGATTGGCTTGCTGAAGATTTATTCCACTCTTATCGCTTCACCGTGACTTGCCTCCGGCCAGAACATAACGGGCAACTATTATGGATAGAGAATACGAGACTTATTCTGTGCTGATCGGCCTCAATGAGACTCAAAGTAAATAAATAGGCCGGCATCACAAATGATTGTCATCATAGGCCGGCAACAGCGTAACTTTATTCATATTTTTGAATAGGCGACAACAAGCACAAGCCTATACCCTGACTCACACGAAGGGCCACCTAGCTACCCCATTAGAAAACTTCCATCAGGTAAGAATGACTCCCAGTCCAGGTCCAGGTCCATGCCATAATCGTTGAATGCCTGCTCCCCGGGATCCATTCCATCAACAGGGACATTAGCATCTGCAATCGAGGCTGACGATGTCTTGTCCGCTCTCGCCTTCAGTATATTGCAACTGAATTCCAGGCTATCTCTCGCGCTCTGCGCAATTTGCAACGGAATAGACGACTCCATCTCAATAGCCTCAGCCTGGCCAAGAATCATGCTGAGGAACATATGGCCTTTCACATTCGTCTCTCCTTGGCGGATACGCTCCTCTGACAGTGCGATCATATCGCGCATAGATTCTTTCAAGAGCTGGCGGTACTGACTGGCCCTTTGAAGCGTGCCGTCAAGACGCTGGGCCTGCGCGGTGACAAGAAGTTCAAGACCAAGCGCCATACTGGCAACTCGGATGCCTTCCCGGAATGACCCGCCGCCTGACGCCATCAACCGTGAAAAGCTAGGATCGGGCTCCGGTGACATGAGGGCTGTGGCGGCATCGAGACTCAGCTTGAGCGAGTAATAGTAGATAGGGTTGGTGCGGGCCCGGTTGCTGAAGAAGAAGTGCAGCGGGATCATGAAACGACGGACTAAGTAGTCAAGAAGGTTACGATGGAAGGGAGTCGAGCCTTGTCCTGGCTTCATCAAACAGTTATGCAGAGCGTTTGTAAGCTCTGAACTTAGGGTGAGAATATCTTGGTACGAGGCCTCGTCATCGGGTTTGTTGAGGACATGGATGATGCGAAGGCGGACAGGGAAAGTCGACAGTAGTGCAAGTTGTATGGAAGTTGAGGTAAAGTGGTCAGGGGGATGAGATGGAAGAGCTGTGGTCGACTCATCCATCTCTTCGTCGTCGAGGTTGGAGGGTTGCTGCGTATCAAACTCGTCCAAGGATATCCTCGCTGGCATTCTAGAGTCCAAAGAAGCTTGTATGACTAGCTCGAGGATGGTAGCCCAAAGCCTGCGACGAATCTCGGCTTGAAGCAGTGGCATAGATCTGCCGAGGCGAGAAGGGTCACGGTGCAAACCGATCTGCATGGCGCGGTGGATAAGCGAACCCGTCGACATCCAGACCGTATCACCGCCAATGGAGAATATCTGCCGGGCCAACAGCGTCAGGCAGTAGATTTGCAAACCAGCAACATCTACACGATCTTTCTCCAGCGGTCCGGCGAGCCACGTCTCAGAAGCATAGATCCAGTGATGCACTAGCTCCGCATTCTGAAGTGCTTCCTCTGGAGTTTCATGGCTGAAGAGGCTTGAACCAATCGCAATGACTAGAAGAACGGTCAAACGCAGAGAATCAGTGACAGACTCGGGGTTGTCCCAGTACCTCCTATACTCAGCCATGAAAGTAGGTCTATGAAGGATGCGGTGGGAAGACTCGAATGACTTGAAGTACAGATCGACCATGACATCGCATGTTTCACGGGGAGGAGGAACAAGGAAATCAGTGGATGACAAGAGACCCCTTGTGGGACGGCTGAGCTTTATGGTCTTGGCCATGGTCTTGCACTTGGCAAGGAATTCGCCTGCTTGTTCGACAACAGATGCTACGCCAGGTTCATGGAATGCATGGCTGCTGCTGGACTTGCCCATTATCTCGACCCAGCAGGCAAGGATGTAGTGGAACTCCTTTGTGATCTCGGCCCAGCTGCCTCTACCCATATCCCTAGACTTGTTAAGTACTGCTTCCCAATCCTGGGACCTTTGCGCCGGTTCATCTTGGTGCTCGTCTCTACCAATGACGGATGGTGGCGAGGGGACCCTGGTGCTTTGGCCTCCTCCTTGACTCTGATATCCGGCAGCATCATCTAGTCTCTGCAACACCTTGTGCAATAGATCTTGGACATTATCGTTATGGCTCTTGTTGGTGTTGTGATCATTGCCGCGCCTGGGGATACTCGAAGCTGGTGTTGGAAATCCTTGACCCGCTGCTATCGTTGCTCTCGCTGAATGAGGCGGTGCCACATCCGGGTCATGAGGGGTGAGGACAGTATTGTGATGTGACACTTCAATAGTGTGTTCAGCTGGACGACTTCCTTCTGTGGCAGTCGCCGTATCTAACGGTGCTAGGCTTGCTCTTGATGGTTGTGCCGATACCCTGTCCCTCGCCTGTGAGCCTCGGACGAAAACAGACGGCGAGCTATCGCGGTAGGGCTGATAGATGCATTCGACGTTATTCCGAGTACAGTGAGCACACGGACTTCTTTGGTCACACTTGATCTTGCGGCGCCGGCATTCGTGGCACGCGAGTGCCGGACGCCTCCGCCGATACGGCTGAGCTGCGCCCTGCCGAGACGAAGTCCTGTCCATGGCGAATTGGTTGATAGAATTATCCGGTAGGTTTTGTGATTCTCTTTCGGCCGTAGGTGGGTAAAGGATTGAAGAATTCACAAATTCTCCCTCAGAGTAAGACGGAACTGAAGAGCAATCGTCGCACGGAGATAACAATTGGTTGGGCGGGACCCGTTTCGGACCGGACTTCGGATATATGGGCTTATCCGCTAGCTCGGCGTTTTACGTAAGCCTGTTTGTTCGCTGATTGTGAATCGGATGTCACTTTTTCAGTTGGTGGCTTAAAGGTCGGCCGCAGAAGACATGACCATTCAGCCGTTGGCAATAATCCCAATGACTGACAAGGCATTCTGCCATTCGCCTTGTTTTATGTGTCATGAATTTCAAGTGAACTGGGACTTCCTTCAGTATCTACATCATAGAATACCAACTCGGGTATAGCTAAAGTCACGGCTTTCCAGGTGCTATCCTACGGAGAACAGTCAAATTAGCTTGTGAAAGAGCACGTCTCGTTCATGACCAAGTCGTCGCAGGTATTTAGGGCTCTGCCAGATTTCCCTGGAAGCATGTCGTGGATGGCTGTTGGTTACATGGCCACTGCAATCCTCAAGATTCTGGCCGCGGGTCTCTGTCTCATCTATCATATGTATTAGATATTATATCGGTACCGGCTTCCTACTTTGTTAGCAGTGCGCAAGATTTAAAAGGTTCACTTGCCTAGGTAGAACAACGTGTACCATGAAAGAATACAAGTCATACAGAGATTTCATCATCAGGTTCATCGGGACAGGATCAATATTGCTCCTCTTATCTCTGCCTCCAAAGTCACTCTCCGCCTGTCGAATTGGTCTGGCCGCAGAATGGTACATGCACATGCAGCGGATGGGGCCGCGCGATTGGCGATTCATGTACGACGTGCAGAAAAGGTGGTCAGCATCTGCCCATTTCGACATCTTGATGGCCTCAATCCCGGGGTTCGCGGTAGCCTCGTTCCTCAAACATGTTCATCGTTTTTGCAATAAATATTGGGATCAGCCGGAGAATCTGTAGCGCCTTTCTCGCAGTCGCTTTCCATGACAAAACGTACCTAACACTTCTTGGTCGCTCAACTTTATCCCTCATAGTTACCTGACTTAGTCATGCAGATGATCACGCTCGCTTTTTCGGTTGCAACCAACTCGCCCTTTTCCGGTTTTAGTGTCCAATGAAGATATCACGCCACCAATGATGTTGTTGGAGAATGCGTCGCTCAAGGTTGTACTTCTGCAGCGGAACGCAACACGGGCAATGAAGATTCAGTGTTGACAGCGGGAGTGAACAGCGCAATAGCAGATGCATTCGGTTGGTAAGGCATTCTTCGTCCACGTCAGTCGTTTGCGACCTAACGAAAAAGAGGCAACCTACGCAGAGCCTCATCAGGTTTAACTTGTGGATTTTTGGCCCAGATCAAGATAGGCTCGCGGATCCTCAATTTAACACTCAATATCCAACCGTTCCCAATTATTTATCACAGATCTACTCGATCCCTTTCTCATCCCGACTTAGCTTTGACGTGATTGGTCTAGTCACGATGGTGTCGACACCCCCGCCATCAGATGACGCAGAGGGTCATCAGCCAGAAGCCAGTCCACATGACGAGGAGGAAAAGACTGCCTCTCCAAGCAAGAAAGAAGCCAAGCAACCCAAATCATCAAGTCGCGGGCATAAACTTCGGCATAAACAGCCTACACATTATCGATCACACACCAACGAGGCTGCTTCACAAGCAGCGGGCGATCCGGTAATGAGGCAGGCCATGCGCTTCGGCGTCGACCCCAACACATTTCCTCCTCCACCGGGTGCATACCAAACTAACACGAACCCATCTTACTATCCATCACCAAACCTACCGCCGCCCTCTGGCTATCCAAGTCCGTATACATATCCCGGAGGGGCAGGGTATTTCTCTGTCCCGCGAGCAAGTGCTCAGAACCCCCAATACTTTTCTTCACCAGGATACGATGTTCCGCCTTCAGGATACTCTGACCCAGGATACGGTCCCTCCGATTCCTACGGGTATGAAGAACAAGCCCCACCATACCCAGAGTACCCAACGCGGGAGTCTAAAAGAGCTGCCGTTCGGCCGAAACCCGTGCGACAACCGAAACCACAGACCGAGCCTACCCTGAGAAGCCTTCGGAGGGACGAGGCATATCAAAGACCGCGACAGAGGCGACCGTCTATACCCGCAAGGGAGAGAGCTTCGTCAGAAGATAGGATTACCATGCAAGACATCATGGCCGAATTAAGAAACCTCCAACTTCAGGTGTACCAGGCCGACATACAATCAGAACCAGGGAGGATCCAAGGCCGTCCACGAAGGAGCCCATCAGTGACGAGCCAGTATACCAACGATGACACAAGGTCTCTCAACATAGAGAGAGAAAGGTCTCGTCAGCTCACAAGTATCATTTATCGGCTAGTCGAAGATCGGCAAAGGCCAGAATACCAAGATTCCTTAGGACGATCTTCGAGACAGGTGATGGATCTTCTCCAAGGAAGCATAGGATCGGGCGACAGAGAAATGGGGCTGGTGAGCCAGCGTGACGCACGGGAGATTGAGTCAAAGCTCGATACCATCATTGAGTACCTTCAGCTTGAGAACGGATTGGAGGACGAGCCTATACCACAGCGCTTACATGAGGGTCACGAGAGCAGGTTGAGACCACTAGTTCTTAGGGGTCAGCCTTCTGTCGCCTCAGGTTCATCAGTACGCGAGCCGACATCGCCTACGTTGAGTCGAGCGACGCCACGTCGTCGTCAGACTCTTTCATCTGTCATCAGGCCATCACAAGATACACAACCATCTAATCAAGGGCGGACCCGACGAGTTCCTACCAGGCCACCCGAGCCCGATGACGACGAGGAGGTTTACTCACAGTTCAGACGAGAAGTCAGACCTGCCCGTACCAGAATTAGCTTAACGCAAAGTGCTGCCTCGCAGGATAGGAGACGGGCTCAGTCAACGACCGGTCAAAGTGACGTTCGACCACCAGCGAGGAAGATTGTAGAGGGGGATCAACAAAAGGTGAGACCGAATCGGTTTGCATATGTCCAGACGGAAGATGAACAGGACGAAGAACCTGCTCGTGCACCTGCGCCGCCGTACCCAGTGCCTGATCCGCCTGGGCAGTCGAAGCGGAGGAGATCTCTACAATCGGTGAGGTTCAGGTAGATTGACGTGGTGTATTTTATGGAGGGTGATTGATGAAACCGACAGGGCAGTATCTGGCATGTATGGGGAGATTGAATCTGACGGGAAAAGCATCGAATAAAAATACAACACTATAATCTGTACACCTCTATGCATGGTGAAGATGAGCTTAGACAGCGCTATCAAACAATGACATACAATTGTCTAGCCCGACGAACAATGATGATGCCGATACAGAATGGCCCGTCTTCTGGTGAACCAATGAGAATGCTTATGTAAACACTCCAACGTTTAGATAACCTTATCACAGAGTGCATTATTAATTGAGAGTCCAATTTCGCAATTCAGCACGTTTCTCGCGCCAATTCGAGGCGCTGTCGAGACTCCTTTCGGTTAGATGTTTTGTAACGCATAACGTTATCGCCAAGCCCATCCGAACGGAATTTCCGGTCGTCAACGTTTTTGGTTTCACCATCACGATCGAGAAAGTGATTGGTCAATGTAGACCCATTACACAACGTTATGCCAAAATATATAACACTGACTGAAGAACGTGAACCTTTGGATTATCACACTCAATTTATTTGCTATCTTGAAACAATTTGCCAATATGTCTCGCCCAAATAAAGCTATCTACATGCTTGCAAACGGCAAGCATGAAATTCGCACCATCCAAGAGCCATACGTCCCGCAAAAGGCACAGTCTCTTGTAGAAGTGCAGTACTCGGCCATCAACCCAGCTGATACTCGACATTCATACATGGGGTGGTCAGAATACGTCGCTGGCTATGAATACACCGGCATCGTTCGAGACGTTGGGCCCGAATCTCCCTTCAAAGTCGGGCAAGCAATCTTTGGCGAATCGCTGCCTTATGACCATCGACCTAATTACCTCGGCGCTCATCAGAGCTTTCTCTTAGCGGAACCTCTCGAGGCTTTTGAGAGGCCTGCGCATCTTGATCCCATCACCGCTGTGACGCTTGTCGTTGGCAGTTTAACGTCCCTTGATGCTCTTTTCAACGTGGCCGGTTTTGGCTTCCCACTTGCGGGCATCACTGGCGACGATCCGAAGAATGAGCCGATCCTTATCTGGGGCGGTGCTGGAACCGTTGGTCAGGCTGCTATTCAGATTGCCAAGGCAGCTGGGTTCAGTCCCATTATCACGACAGCTTCACCTCAGAATCATGAAGCTTTGAAGAAGCTTGGTGCCGATGAGGTCTTTGACTACCGAAGCGCAACAGTCGTGAAGGATATACGTGCATATCTGGAAGAGTCTGGAAAGTCACTGAAGACTGTCTTTGACACAATTTGCGCTGGTCTTGGTGTCTTTGAGGGTCTTACGCCTGACGAAGAAAAGGCGCTGGAGGATAAATACGATCAAAGCTCACCCGGACTTTCCCGGCAGTGCTGTGATCCCAACGTGCCCTCAGAAGAACTCCGTCTGGTATCAAGTCTTCCTGTAAAGATGGACCCGACGTGGAAGTTTGCTCTGAGTGTCAGGGTTGTTGAACAAGTTGACTTTGGGGTTGAGGCTCAAGATCGAAACGATGAGGAGAGAAAGAGGGAGGATAATAGGATCATCGAGTGGCAGAAGCGCATGGAACAGGGCTTTCGCTGGTTGGTTGAGAATCATGAACAGTATTGGGAGGCGCCGAGAGCCAGGATTTTGAAGGGAGTGGAGGAGGGACTTCAAGGTATTCGTGATGTTTGGAATGGGAAAGTGAGCCGTGAGAAGCTCGTCATTGATCACCGGGTTTGAGAAGTAATGCGGTGACGGCTATGAGGCATGGAAGGAATAGGGACCAGTAGGAGATTGTCATATCTTGAATTGTTTTTAAAGTCTTGCTATTGGATTTTCAACCCCATTTTTATTGATGATATCTGTGATTTGTATCAATCTACCCTATCGAGGTAGCACATCGTTGCACATTCCGCACCAGCACAAAAGATACATGGCTGCTTGTCCGGACGATACACCCTCGCGAAGTCCATTATCGGGTAGCTGGATCCATTCTGCACTCGGAAACCTCAGGATCAAAAGCAGCCGTCAGTCCTGCCACCGAGAAGGGCATTGTTTGGTGTCTTGATTTGTCGACCACTAGGCATCAAGTCAGCTCTCATATCCTCTCTAACCGGTTGAACTCTCATAACATACGTTTGGTGAGAAAAGAGTGAGATCCTCGCATTGGACGTTGCATCAGATAATATTGTTAACCTTTAAAAAGAAAAGGGTGAGTACGGCCACGCTGCCTAGTACCATGAACCCCACGGCCAACATTTCCTTGTCCATGGTGTGTTGTATTGGTTGGTTTCTGGTTGGTTCAAGATTGGTGAAAGTGGTATGGTGCTTTGATAAGGTTGAGATATCAAGGAAGTAGTTGACTAGAGGAATGTGTTTGACATGGAGGAACCAAAAGAGAGAAGATCTATGAGTATTTATACCTAAATTTCTGTCTGAATCTCCTTTACCGTTGTGCATTAGGACGAAAGCCTCTTTTAAACTTTCAACCTTAGCACAGGAATTGCCCAGTCTCTTATTCAGACGATGAATAGGCGTCTATGCAGCAATCCAGTAGGCTTTTGTCTCTGCATGCGCGAATTTGTAGTCGCTTCTCGCAGGAAATTGATTTGCTAACATAGTTGGAACACTGCAAGGTTTCATATCGCGACTATAAGCTCCAAGTCCCAGAAGTCGACTACAAATAACACATACAGCTCACGATTTAGACTTTGCACCTCCAGGTTTCAACTATCTCTAGGGTAAGCTTATAATTCGTCCTGGCGAATGAGTGCGCGGCCTATTGACGATTTCTACAGTATATTCGCTATATCGTGATTGTAAATTACGCGATACCCTCAAACAAAAAGAAAAATATCAGTAGACGTACGCTGTTGGTGTTTTCGCCATGTGAGACATCACGCGTGGAGTACGAAACCTAATCCAGAGCTTCTGTTCGATTCTCGGATGGATACAGCTGCAAATGGAAAAATGCCATACACTCCTCGCTTAAAGGTCTAAATGACTTTGGTTGCTTCGAGCTAGGTTACCTTTCCCATTCAGGCACTATTGATAGACCAGCATCCTATGTTGAGTTCTTCAATGTACATCTAGTAGCCTCTGAGTATATGAATAACATTTCTTTCAGGCCATTATTAATGTATAAATCTTCTAGTAAAGACAGTATTGAATGGAAACCTCAATGGTAAACGGCATCTAATGACTTAGGCAGACTACAAAGATTGGTTGACATAGTGGTATTAAAAATTAAAGAAACCATGAACTATTGCTAATCCAAGTCCCGTTACCTAAGTGTTATACATAGATCCTGTAATCTTGACCGTTTATCATCTACATGAAGAAAGCAAGGGCAGCTGGGAGAGCCAGCATGAAGCCAGTGCGAACCACGCTGGCACCACTGACGGGGACGGGAGTGTGTGCGACGGGAGTCTCAGCAGCAGGAGGAGGAACAACTGCGGGCTTGGAGACAGCGGGAGGAGGCGCGTAGCCAGCGGTAGGGACGGGAGCAGGGACCACAGGAACGTGGGTGGTAGGAACAGGAGCAGGGTAGACGGGAACGTGGGTGGAGACAGTTCCGTTGCTGGGAGGGTAAGGGGCGCTGTAAGCGGGAGGGGCGACGGGCTTGCCACCGGTGGGCTTCTCGGGAGTAGGGTATCCAGCAGTAGGCTTCTCAGGAACGGGAGCCTCGCCAGTGGGCTTCTCAGGGGCAGGGGCCGGAGCAGTGGGCTTCTCCTCACCCTCGGTAGTAGGAGCAGCGTGGCTGGGAACCTCGTAAGGCTTGGTGCTGGCGGCAGCAGTGGTCACGACCTGGAAGGTGGACTGGCCCTTGGAAGGCTGAGCAGTCTTTCCCTCCTCGGGGCACCAGGTGGTGGTGTCGACGATGGTGACGGTGGGAGCAGGAGGGGGAGTGGTAGGAGGGTGGAAGGTCTTGGTAGTTCGGGTCTTGCAAGGCACAATCGTGGTGAGGGTGTCTGTGAGAGTGGTGACGGGAACATGGACCTTGGCGGTGTGAGCAGTGGTGGTCGCGGGGACGGCGCCGGTCTCGGTGGCAGGGCAGATGTAGGTGCTCTCGACGACGGTGGAGGTGACGACCTTCTGGGTGTAGCGGGCAGGGCAGTTGATGACGGAGGCAGCGCAGCTGGTTATGGTGTAGACGCGGGTGGAGGTGATGGTGCTGGTGACATCGCCGGTGGTAGTGCCGTTGCTGTGAGCAGGGACGATGGGAGCGGGGGAACCAGTGGTATGAGGCTTGGCGAGAGCAGAAGAGGAGCCAGGGCCGGCAGGGTAGGCGCCAGATCCAGAGCCAGTAGTCTCGGCACCAGCAGAAGCGGCAGAACCGGAACCGGAACCAGGGACGGGGTAAGCACCTGAGCCGGAGCCAGTGGTCTCAGCGCCGGCAGAAGCAGCTGATCCGGAGCCAGATCCAGGGACGGGATAGGCACCAGATCCAGAACCGGTGGTCTCGGCACCAGCAGAAGCGGCAGATCCAGAATCGGAGCCAGGGACGGGGTAAGCACCCGAGCCGGAGCCAGTAGTCTCGGCACCAGCTGGGGAAGTCTCAGAGCCAGTAGCACCAGGGATGGGGTAGGCATCAGAAGAATCAGCAGTGGCAGAGCCGGTAACATCAACGGAGCCAGAGGCGTCAGCAGAACCAGTGGCATCAGGAAGAGCAGAATCCGGAGTGGAGTCAGAGTCTCCAGCAGGGGCAGTAGTCAGAGAGACGACCTGAGTGTGGGTAGTAGCAGGGCGACCATTCTGCTCAATGAAGCCGCCAGGAGTACCGCGGTTAGGCTGGCAGACCTTAGCCTGAGCAGCAGTAGCCAAGGTGATGGTCAGGGTAGGAGCAAGGCTGAGGTCGAGAATGTCGCCAACCTCAACGTTGAGCTCGACAGCGAGACCAAGAGTAAGAGCAATGAGCTCATCGACGGAGACGGCGCAGTTGTCGGTGGCGATGAGAACAGCAGTGTACTCGAAAAGGCTGACCCAGACAGCAATCTTGGCACCAGCCTCGATGTCGAGAACGGGAATGTTAAGGTCGGCCTCGAGATCGATCTCAGTTCGGAGACGAAGGCCGAGAGTGAGAGAAACCTCAGCAGAGAGGTCGACCTCGGCAGCGACGCCAATGGGAAGAGCCTTGGCAACGAGACCCTCAAGGGAGACGTCAACGATCTCCTTGGTGACAAGAGAAACCTCAACGAAAGCCTCCTCGCCAAAGGCAAGGTAGACACCAGCGGACAGATCAATAGCGGCATCAACACCGACAACAAGGTCGAGGGCGAGAGCAGCACCGGCCTCAGCCTCAAGGAGACCGGGGATCTCAAGCTGAAGAGCAGAAGAAGCGAAAAGTTCAATGGATTCGTGGACAGCGGCAGAAGCAGAGATGTCGAGCTCGACGTAAGCCTTGATAGCACCAAGGCCAATGCGGACACGAGGCTCCTGGAGGAAGCCCTTCACAAGCTCGAGAGTAGCCTCACCCTCGATCTGAGCTTTGGGGAGGTTAAGACCAAGCTTGATGGCGGCGGCAGCACCAGAAGCAGGGGCAGCGATACCGTCGAAGAGAACATGGTTCTCCCAGCTGTTGGCCAGGTTGCAGGTAGAAGGAGCACCACCCTTCTGGCTGACGGGAGCCAGGTCAAGGCCCTTGGAGGTGGTGTCAACGGGCTTGGAAGCCCCAGCACCGCTTCCTCCAAGCGAAACATCGACACCGAGGCCGAGGCCAACGCCGGGGAGAAGATGAGGCGAGGCAGTGGCAACAGCCACAAGACCCCCCAAAGCGGGAATCAAACTAGAAAAATGCATCTTTTCAAAGTAACAAAGTAAATGAGTGACTGGAGCGTGAATAACGCTTCCGGATAAGTGAGTAAAAGAGAGTGACTGGGAAAAAAAGAGTGCAGAAAACTACAGAAGACGAACCAAAACTACGAGCAGAGCAAGAGCATTTTAAAGGACAGGCAGAAAGGATAATGTCGAACCATCTCCTTGACGATGTCACCTTGTGAAGCTCGAGTTGAAAAGCGGTCACAATTATCTCCGGCGATCGCTATTTAACACCCTTGCCGTGCGCTTTTCCAGAACGGGGAGTTCTCCTGTCAGACATGTGGAGTTGGGGTTGCATCATGCGGCACGCGGGATGAATTAGTCTGGGCCTCGGAGACTTTTTAATGGAGATGTTTCCACACGCTGGCGAATTAGACCGTCGTGTTTCGTTTCGGGGGTTCATGATGATCACGACCGTTGAAACAGGAGGATGGATATAAGAGTGGCTTTTCCATCCCGGTTGATCTGTTATACTATGATCGTCGCTATACTCGCAGATTTTGGGAGCATCGAGACTGAACGTCGCACACAATGCAATGGCCAACGAGGGAGTCGAATTTCACGAGCTTTACTAAGTTACTTGGCTCAGTTTGAGGTCTGAGCGTACATGCAAACTGCCGGTCAGCGAGATGACAGTCAACTGAGACAAAATTTGACAAGAGGGTCCAAGAGCCGATAAGCCACGGGAGAACGGCAGGACAGCCAGATGCATCGTCCGGTCTGGAATAGACTCGTGGCCCGCTGCGTAACATGGCCATTCACCTCTGTCCCCTTGGTCAGGGCGCAAACTTCGGTTGCGACTCTAGCCTCACAGGACCAACAGGGGGGTTAGTGGATCATGACCACGAGCCAAGCCGCCATGGCCCAACTTGGGAATATCGGGCTTGGGAGATCATGTCTCGGGCCTGAATGCAAGCGAAGATGAAATGCCACGAGGCGAGATTCAAGTGTTTTCGCCAAGTTGATCATCTTGGTTCCTGACTCGACTTGCGATGAGAAGTGGCGCACGGTTGGACCCTAAATGGTGCGAGTCATGCAGGAAATGCCAATTTCATCACTAAACTCTGGGAAAGTTTTGCTTTTTAAAGCGCTCAACATCAGGCGACTTTGACCAATTGGTTTATGTGGGATAGAGTTGCTTGGACGCAGAAGCTTTTGCGCTGTGCCTGATTGAACCGCCAAGGTTGTATCTGCTGTGGCTGTGAAACTCTAGGAAATTGCATCACTATGGATGTTGTTGATTACCCTGTAGGAGACGGCGAACTCCCGAAGACCAGGAGTTTGGCTGTAGATTTTGGTCTGTTGGTATTTATTCTAATTGAAGATATTATTCTTAGCATCATTTTAGCTGATAAGATAATGGAGTCTTTGCGTTTCTTTCTTTTGTCGGGCGACTTGCTGGCAGCTCGTGAATTAACTGAGATTCGTGGGTCAAAAGTCCATCTGGTTATGACTTATCCAGCAATATTGAAATTTTTATCAATGTGTTCTTTCAAATAGGGATTTAAATCAATTTATTAAGTAATTCTTCGTTTTTAACTCGCCTATTTCCATATACGCGTTTACAGAATCGCCGTGGTGTTGACAAGAGATAGACGCTCTGTTCACGAGTCCATTATCCGTATTTCCGAGAGATTGGTATCTTATGAATTATTAATAACATCTAAAAATATCCTTCGTCTATTAGCCCGATCCGATTACAAGTCCTCATTTCTATCATCCTCCTCCTCCTTCTTCGACCCGCCATCAAGACCCTCAAACAGATCAACGCCCCAATCCTCCCCAGGATTCAAGAACCTATACTTCTTGTCCTTCTTCGCCACCTCCTTCAGCTCATCCTCCGTGAAGGTAATATCCTGCGATCCAAAGTTCTCATCAATGTACTTCTCATGCGTACTCTTGGGAATCACAACAGTACCCCTCTGCTGTCCCCACGCCAACACCGCCTGCGCCACCGTCGCGTTCTTGCTGCCTGCGAGTTTCGTCCAGAATTCGTCGTGCAGAATGCTCGGGATGTCGGGGTTGTAAGTTGGGTTTGTGTTGGCGAGAGGTGAGTATGCGATGACTTTGATGTCTTCGTTGGTGTGAAAGTCTACAAAGGATTGTTGCTGGAGATAGGGATGCGTCTCGAATTCGTGCGCGTAAGGGCGGATGGTGGCGATTTTGAGGATGGTCTTGATATCCTTTGGCGAAAAGTTGGAAATACCAATGTTGCGCGTCAATCCATCGCGGACGAGCTCTTCCATAGCCTTCCAGGTATCCACGATGGAGGCGTCATTGTCGAGATCCTTGGTGCCGGGAACCCAAGCGACAGGCCAGTGAATGAGGTAGAGATCCAGGTACTCGACGCCCAGATTGGCGATAGACTTTTCAATGGCTTTGCGCACGAGCTCAGGTCGATGATCCGTGTTCCAAAGCTTACTCGTCACCCAAATCTTATCACGCGACACGCCGGATGCCTTGATGCCCTGCCCAACCTCCTCCTCATTTCGGTAGATAGCGGCAGCGTCGACGTGGCGATAACCCGCCTTCAAAGCGTATTCCACCGCATGCGCAACCTAGACTCTCATTAGTACTGCCTCATATCGCGAACCTCGTATTGGACTCACGTCTCCCTTCTCAGCCAACCAAGTCCCCAGTCCAAACGCCGGAATCGGGTGGGTTTCATTACCCGTCTGCACAGCGGGGGGTCCGCCACTCAGTGACGTGGCCACTGAGAGAATGGTATAGGTAACGACGCTCACGACCGTGAGGAACGAAAACGCCCTTACGAAGCTCATTTTGTCTCTTGTGAGAATGAGCGATGAGTGTTTGGTGAAAAGGTGATGACTTGTATGAGGAAAATTATCAGTAACTTTTTTTTTTGCCGCAAGCCGAGCTTCCGGTTGGTTAGAGTGAGCACGGAACTGCAGGGGTTCAATGATGTCATTACATAAGCGAAGATGACGATGACAACGGGGCTGGGGGGCGAAGGTTTGGTGATGGCATCATGTGACTCATTCAAGACATTATCGTGATAAACCATGATAGAAATGTTCAATCCATTGATTAAGCTCAGTTTGGTGGTAATGATGGTCTTGTCATCATTTGAGGATATACCTTATCTCCGACACGTCACTGACATCTTGGTATGTCATGAACATTTACTATGGAAATTGATTTAAGAAAAAGAAATGGGTATTCTATTGTTATGCAGTGTCTTAGTGTTCAACACTTTATAATGACCGTCCCCAAAGCATCTGTTGTTTCGACAATTTATCCAGTAATGTGTCTGCACAGCAAATGACAACTTGTACTTAACCCTCTCGCTCAAAATAACACCTTCGCTTCACAGTTGAAGCCACTCAAGAGGCCAGTCTCGAGTGCATCTCAGCCACCATCTTCGGCCCGACATCTAGATCACAAGACCCAAGCCATTCAGTGACCAGCCGAGACAGAGTTGGAGTTATCAGCACAAGACCACGGGCTTGTTCCCCCATTGGCCTTCATCGAGTTGTTGATGCCAACAATTGAGCCGTAGGTACCGGCAACCATCATAAAGGTTCCAGCCACAATGACAAAGACACTCCAGCCAACCATCAGACACCACTTGAGTGACTTTTTAGTCTTGCCCTTGTGCCAGTTGTCGAAAAGCCAGAAGCAACCATATGGTTGAAAGCACATCAACGTGCCGAGAAGAGCTCCGATGAGAGACACCAAGCCGCCAAAAACAGGGATGGCGCTGGCGATGATATATGCAATGATGGTTATGCTGCCTGTGCAAGCTAACCAGGTAGCCCAATGCACGATACCGTTGGAGTTGAGATGCTTTGTACCGCGCAACAAGCGGATGAACATGTACTTGGCGGGAATCTCGGCAGGTTAGAATAAGTCACTGACAAGACAGGGAGACACTCACATGAGTCACAAGCATGGCAGTCACAATGAGGCCAGGCAGGGCAAATCCATAGCAGACCTTCTTCATGAGAATGCCAGCTGAGCCGAGAGCAGGGGACGTAACAAAAGAACCGCAGTAGTAGTAAACCACAGTTCCAATCGTAATGTATGTGACTGTCACGATCGATTGGCAGGTCAATAGCGAACGGGTGTAGTGCTTCGGCTCGCGCATCTCAGCAGCGATCTGGAAGAAGGCTGGTGTTCCCGAGAACGCAAAGATGTGCGACGACACAGCCGTGATGCCGTCGACGAAGCTAGGGTGGTTGACGAGCTTCCAGTCAGACTCCCAGTATCCTCCCTGCGGAGCAGCCGCAGGTCTGTCCTGCACGCCAACAGCGACTGTGACACAAAAGACTAATTTCTCGTGTTAGGAGACCAAGTTCGTGAAGGGGAGAGGGCTTGAACTTACTGGCAGTCATGATGCACACGAGTCCGATCCAAGCCAGCCAGCCAATCTTGCCGAGGGTGCGGATGCTAGCAAAGAAGAAGCCCAGGATAGCTGCCACGGCAACAAAGACAGCCGTGCAGGCTACGTGCGTAGAGACCGAGTTAAGACCGATTGAGATGCCGAGCATCGCTGAGCCACCAACGAAGATCCAGTCTGCGAGTCATCAGTACCCAGCCTCCCCTCCCTCCGGATAGGGGGAGACTTACAAAGCATAAAGACAGCTGCGAGGATTTCGCGACCAATCCTCCCAAACATGAGCTCCCCCGCATCGTCGATGCCGTAGACTTGCGGCTGTCGCCGCTTCAACACGCCGACCATGTAGTCTGACCATGTTGTGATGGCTGACACGACGATGAGACATATGATTCCCGGGATGAGGCCTAGAGCGTCGAAGGTCTGGGGGATTGATAAAACTCCAAGGCCGATTTGGGTTTTTGTCATGAGTGCGACGGTGCCAATCCATCCGACCTGGGTCTGAAGTTAGCACTGTTAAGAGAAGGGACTAAAGGTCGTACGTTACGGTAGTTGGGTCCATCTTCTGAGACTTCGCCAAAGACAGCGTCGATTGTCGTTCCCTCCTGCGTAGATCTCGAGGGAGAGCGTTGAAGGTCATCGATGCCCTCGATATCACGAGGGAGTTCTTCCTTCTTCGCCATACTGAATACGCGAACAAACTCTTCCTTTGAGTGAAACGGTATCTTGGGTAAGTAAACGGGAGAGAAAGTATGGAGAATGGCGAGAGTCTGGAACCGGATGCAGAATCTGGGGAAGATGGAGCCGGGGGCGTCATGTCCTTATAAATCCGACCCTTTCTATGACTACAAGAAACTGAATTACCCCGGATTATCACTTGATCGTCTATCGCGCCCTGCTCCACTGTGACTCCATGCCACTATCATCCGGCGTTTCCTTGCCTGGGGAGGGTCCAGGTGGGTTTTAGACGGGGCCTGACGTCGAGATAGGTCGTCTTCGGTGAGACCATTTGACCAATTGAGTTTTGCGCGATATAATCTTCTGGTTTAGAATAGATTACTGTATCTCATGTCTCACTTTAAAGATTATAATTCGTGGTAATACTGGAGATGTGTTATCGATCCTCTCATTATTCGATTGATGCTGAAAGCTTATGACATCTCAGCGAAACATATAAAGCCAACACACTGAAAACACCTAATTAGCTTTAGGTTTTAAAAGGCAATATTTATATAGACTCAATAAAGATAAGTCTCCTAATTTACATATAATAAGAAGCTTTTATGATGGCTTAATTAGTAACCTTATTTACCTCTTATTATTCTTTGGAGGATCTTCTATCAACGCTATGTAAGTAGATAGAATAACGCCGATAACGATAAAGCCCAAAGTCTATCCGCAAACTCTCTGTTAAGATCATTTATCCACTCTGGGATATTTGCAAGTCTAGCCGAAGTCCTCTGGTCAAGATGTCATTAACCCGTATTCATGCCTCCGTTTATTACTCGCGGACCGTCCAATGCGCGAAGATCACGGCGTTTCGGGAGAAGACAAGAACGCTCAAAAGTTCATATCCACTTTGTACGTTACAATCCCTTGTTTATGTCGATCAGCCCGGGTTCGGTATCACGGCGTTGAGAGCCGATCACGCTAGCGCCGGGGTCAGAGACGGGGCGGCGGTCATCTGACCAAAGTTGTCACTGCCACCGAAAAATGAGGCATATTTACCACGTTTCTCTGGCCTGGGAATGATGCAGTGTGAGGCATTTGTGACTTGTCTGACAATCCCGAGGTTAGTCCTTGGGAGATATGCCCCAAAGAATGCATCTGGAAGCCTCGGCTGCTGGTTGTATCATGCATGTCTGTGGATCTTGGCGGAGAATTTTGGGGTTGGATATGTCGAGTTTGCAAATTGGTAACTCTGCTCGGAACTGTCTTCGGGGGTTGGTGCCGTGGCTCATAACGGACTTTAGCTGTGAGAGCCGAATTATAAATCACATAAGGGCATGATGCTGTGAGCAGCTGGGCGATGTCTGGGGAGGTTGCACTGCTAGGTTCGCCCTCCCCTCAACATGTTATATACTTTCAGAACCTATGAGACGTTGAAAGGTCATGTTTCGGATGCTTATTGCTCTCCTAAAGAGAGTCACGCAAGTACTCGTGTGATGGACTTGGTGATAGCAATATAACACTGTGCGGAATCATCCCGGTGTGTAACATCGTCAGCCCCCTTGATCGGAACACGAGATGTGTGGCATTTCGGCTGCCATGGATTTACTCTGGGGTAACATGCCTATCTCTTGACTACACGATGATCATGTCGTCATCAGCCATATAAGCTTTCGGAATTCCCGAAGCCCGCCGATCGACTATCTTATTCCCGTTCATGGAGGTTACCGCTTCCTGCATAAACATGGTGTCAGCATGAACTAAAATGATCCATGGCTAGCGGCAAAACGGCAAGAATACCCTCAGTGGATATGAATGCCTGACGGCATAGGAAGTACATCATAAACACCGGGCCCACCGACTGTTGATAAGGGCACGTTCCTCAGAGTTGCTCAAGTTCTTTCGCCTCCAGATACGCTTTCAAATGCGGCGAACACCGTGTTGGATAAGATTTTTGCCGCCAAAGACGCCCAGACTAATTGTGAGTTGTTGGCTCAGAATGGATGAGTGCTTCAAGATATGGTTGTATGGAGATACCAGGGGCATATGGTTGCCAATCGGGTAAGCATCTGTCAACTTTCCCACTCAGCTGTCAACCTTCCGGCGGCTGTGGGCATCTAGCGCAGGTCGGGTTTGATATGCTTATAGCGATGCTGATCTAGGATGGCCTTTTGACTCAGATGAAGCTCGGGTTTAATTCCCGAATAGCAGGTGGAGCTTCACGGGTACAAAGCCCGAAATCAAGGAACAGTTATGCAAAGCGCTGCCTTTATAGTATCTCTGCAGACTCATTAAGTGGTGAGGCATGTCTGGTCATAATAACCATGAAGGCTACACGCTGCAGTTTTCAACCTGTCTGATGAGATCACAAGTGCATGAACCTAAGCCTTTTGACTTCTCTACTTCTTCTGCACCTGGGCAGCAGTGTCGGAAATTGGGTTAAGACCACTAGGACTTCCTGTGCTAATATACCAGAAATCAGTCGTTCCCATACCAGTGATACGTCTCTTAGTGAAAACCTCATTGTACGCATCATCCTAGGACTAAGACAGGACAGCCCAATATCCTCATCGTACTGGCATATAGTCTGAGGCGCGGTGCACGAAAGTGTCCCACTGACAACCTCGCAGGTCAAGTAATCGTACGCCTTGTTAGTACCCGTGTTGGTGGGATTGTAGTACGTGATTGTAGGTAGACTCGACGTATTAGGCGAAGATCCGTAGAAGGCGCACACGTAGGTTCCTCCATTGGCATCTTGGAGACGACCGGTGGAGGGCTGGATGTTAAAGGTTCGGATCCCGCCGCTCCGGGGAATTGGGGAATGGCCGGTTTAAAGATGGAGATTTCCGCCGCTGGCGAGGAGGGAGTATGCCGAGTTGGCGGCTGGTGCGGTGCTAGTGCTGAGATGTCACTGTCGTCACATCGGGGAAAAGACGAAACAAGAGGCCAAAGAGATTGGAGGAAATAAGCCATTGGTGGCAATTATGAAGAATTAGGCCCTTTCAAATTTGCTCAGCTCATCTTCCTGAATCGATAGTCTTGCTCTAGCTCATGGACTTGACATGCTAGAGAGTATCTTGACAAATTAGATGCTGGATTAATTGTTAAGGATGAGGCGCTACTGCAGGGATGTATGTACGGGGTAATTAATTGTTTACAATTGCGAGTTTAAGCGTTAAAGTTAACTGAATCTATTATCTTGCTAGAAGAGTTTAATATAGTTATTCAAGTTATA
This sequence comes from Fusarium miscanthi, assembly GCA_014898875.1. Classification (NCBI taxonomy): domain Eukaryota; kingdom Fungi; phylum Ascomycota; class Sordariomycetes; order Hypocreales; family Nectriaceae; genus Fusarium; species Fusarium miscanthi. The sequence goes on from JAAVUA010000074.1 coordinate 74,835, forward strand.
CAATACTTAAGATACACAGCAGTTAGTAGTGAGAGGTATAATATATTATGATTTTTTAAAACTGTTTTTTAATCTTTCCATCTTATTGAATTTACATATTTAGAGTTACTTTTTATTTTTAAGTTTCTAATACATATTATAAAATATTACCATAGCTGGTTGAGGAGAGAGAAAGCAAGACTTTTAACGCTCCAACTGATAAGAGCCCAAAAGGTCGGACCGTTCCGTCTTAGCAGGATGACCAGTAATGTAAGGCGAAGCCTGTAAAGAGGCTTGACTAAAACTTCAGCTTGCTAGAAAAAGAAAATACGTGATTCGTTCTCTGAGTAGAACCCCTGGATTAGCCTGTCTGTGGCGGCAATCAGTGGAAATTGTCCCAAGCCTTTAATGTAGACCATTGATATACATATACAGAGTGCCAAGACATCCCAAGACGCAACTTGGTCAAGTTCTGCCCATTTTCGTCATTCGTATGCCTGTTCTCTTCAGAGCTTGCCATTCGTTCAACATGTTCAGTCGCACAATCGTTGCTGCAATTGGGCTTCTCGCCGCAGGTGGCCAAGCTGGACCATGCAAGCCCTCATCGGTCTTTTCCACGACGGTCGATACTACTTCCGCTCTTGCGTCTTCCACAACCGGCACGACTACTTCTGGAGACACAGTCTCGACTACTGATACCACGATCGCTCCCAGCACGACCACGAATTCTTGCGTCAACAATGAAAAGACCCCGTTCCCAGCTGGTGTCCTTTGCGACGCAAGGGTTATGCTACAGACTCGAAAAGGATCTATCTCACCACTGTGACTAAGGCCAAGACCTTGGCTCAATGTCGTGATGCCTGTAGGGGTAGGGACGACTGTGTTGCCTTTGCTGTTCAGGAAGACGTCTTTTGTGATCTTTGGGGGGGCAGAATGCAAGAGACTGATGGTTCTGACACCGCATTCTCTTGGTACTCCATGGATTGTTTCTGTGATCTGCCTGAGTTGCCTACGGCTTCGACAACTGGCGCGGCGATAACAGATACTGCATCACTGGCTACCGATACTGCTACTACCAAGGCAGCAACGACGGATACTGCAGCTCTTACTACAGAGACTGCTAGTACCAATATAGCACCGACAGATACAACACTTATCACCACAGGAACTGCTACTATCAATTCGGCGACCACAGAAGCTACTTACCTGGCCACTAATACAGCTACTAGCAGCATAGTAACTGCTGATACTACAGCTCTCGCTACAGATACTGCATCCCTGGCCACCGACACTGCTACCAATACAGCAACTACAGACACCACAGATCTTACTACAGGTACCGCTACTACTCAAACAGCAACCACGGATACCACAGCTCTTACTACGGCTACTGGCACTACTGATACGGCAATTACGGATACTACGGCTGTCACTACAGACGCTGCGAGTACCAATACAGCGACTACCGATACTACAACTGTCACCACAGATACTGCATCCCTTGCCATGGGTACTGTTACTACGGATACCACAGCTATTACTATAGACACTACTACTACCGATTCAGTAACTACAGATACTGCTACTACCAATGCAGCAACTACAGACACCACAGTTCTCACCACGGACACTACTAGTACCAATACAGCGACTACAGATACTACAGATCTCACCACCGAAACTTCTACTACGGATCTCGAGATATCTTCTACAGTGCCCACGATATCCTCCGCTGAACTCACTTCAAGCACTGAGACGACCACCGCTGCTGCTACGACTACCACGGCCGCTCATTCCCCTCCACACTGCCCTGGTGGATTCCCCTCCGGCGCCTCATGTGGCGTTTCCAAACAATACACCGGAACAGGCCTGTACATCAAAGATATAAATGGAGAATTCACGCTCGACGAGTGTCTGCAGTTCTGCATTGACCATCCCACCTGCAACCTCTTTGCATATGCCCCGACATGGTGCGAGCTGTGGCACGGAAAGTTCGTGACCACCGGGTCCTCTGTGAATTTCAGCTGGTATGACTTGGATTGCTTTTGTGTGGAGAGGGCACCTTAGAAGGAAGGGGTAGTTAATAGACTGTTTTATGTTAGTTGAGTCATCTGGGTAGAACTTTTAGTAAAGTAACACGCTTCCCTTCCCAAATATCTGCCGTATATCGCACCGAGCTTTCACATTTATGGTTCGAATATGACCCACTTGCAATTTCTGTAAACAAGAATACGTGTTGCCTAAAGTTTAACAAGAAGGAGACTTTATTCGTTGAATACACGCCCCTAGTGGAAGCTCCCGCTCCATTATTAGTCACTCAAAACTCAAAGGTAATCACGAAGACAAAGTTCCAGTCGATATATTATAAAAGCCACCAGCATCCGCCGTAAAATTTCCCCATCCCCAAAGTACAACAAAATGCAACCTTTTCGTCATGAGTTTGGCACCCAGCAACCCGAGGAAACCCATCACCTACGAATGGTCATCGCTACCTGTAGAGCTTCGACTGCAAATCTTTGGCTATGTGGTCGAGAAGCAAAAATATCGGGCTTCGCACTTTAGTCGCTTTGCCTGCGTCTCTTTTGATTGGCAGGATTACTTCGAACAGATTACCTTTCGACGCCTTCTGATAGATAATTCCCAACTGGCCAGATTCTCCAAGGTGACAAAGGACGAAAATGCTGTGAGGTTGTCGTATATCTGATACCTATGTCTGAGAATCAAGCTTCGCGACTATGATTATCCGGAATGCAATAGGCCAGAGCCTCATGCCACGATAAATTGGTGAGATTGGCGGATCCTCTTATCTCATGCACCTAACGTTATTTATAGCAATAATCAGATATTTACCCATTCTCTCAATGAACTATTCCTTTTGCTACGACGTTGGAACCCTATCGGAAATCGGGACACTGGGTTGATACTCGAGATCACAGCGTACTCACCTGGTGACAATATGTTTTCTCGAGATGTATCAACGGAATACGAACTGCATGAAAACTTCCAATTAGAGGAGGACCTGGAAAGTTCATCTAGCGTTCCAGAATTCATCGATGCAAAAAAGGCTAGGGATTTGCTCGCACCTGGAAAGAATTGGGATAGAGTGAAGACCATACGAGGCATTGAGCGACTCCACGGCACAGCGTTTGAACTGAGTACAAGGAGAGACTTTCAGCCAGTCCCGGTCATCCATACCCTTTGGCTACGCCATCAATTCCACAGAGGGATAGCCGATTCGAGCTTGGCACGGATCTTACGCAAGACTCTGACGAGCGTTACTTCTTTTCGGCTCGAAACTGTGGCAGATATATACGCTCTAATGTTCATGAATTCTGGCCGACGTAAGTATTTGGTCGCCATGCGCACGTCTCGTTTATTCACACTCTAACTCTGATTCTAGAGGTGGATTACAATAATCTGATTCTTCAGCTTCCTAATCATATTCTTCGATTTTCTTTCAACCTCTTACCAAGATCGCCACCTGGGTGGGAGATTTCATTCATAGGCGCAATGACTGAACTACCGGAGTCTCTAGCAATGAAGGCTCACCACCTAGTTTCACTTTGTCCACCTGCAGGTATGAATCCACTAAAATTTATTCTGCATCTTCGAAAGCTGCAGCTATTCCAAGAACTCGAACGAGGATCGAGACTGGCACAGCTATGTCTGGAAGTCCCAGATGACGTTTATGGAGAAGTTTCATTATTACAAGATCGGATTGATCGTCTCTTGACAGAATCTGCCATTACCGCTCAACACTTGCCAAAGCTCAAGATTCTGGAAATATGGTGGTACGATGGTCTAAATGCGTGCTTATTCAGATATGAGCGTGAGAAAGACCAGGTCACAATCGCATGGAGAGTAACTGAAGACTGGGTAACCTTGGCAGGAGAGAGTATACAGCAGTGGGCAGGACTAGCTCAAAAGTACAATGTGGGGTTTTCAGTAAAGGAGGAGCCGTTTCTGAGAGTCACACGGCGTAGCATGCATATCGACGGGAAGAGCATCTATCAGCACTTGAAGCTCTGCGATTTGGCGATCGATCCGGTTACTTTGGCTTACGTTGAGGCAAAGCGACCCTGGTAGATGATGACTCGGGTTGTACATCACTTTGCAACTTATTTTAGGTAGACAGGACAATGTTGTAAGGACTATAGACAAAATTGTCCTGTGCTTTGCATATTCAGCCACTTACGCAACAACAGGCAAGATGCGTGAGACCGCAAAAACTGATTCTCCCGTGCATGCATTTCTATTATTGGCACTTGTATCTTACTGGACATCCTAGTTAGTCAGCACGATTCTGCCCAACACATCAACATGCACAGCCTGATCAGGCTGTGTCAATTTCTCCCTCCTTACCCCTCACTTGGGACCGTCAGATCATTCTTCAAGAGTACATCTCACCATGCTTACGGGCTTTGAAGCACTCGGCGCGGCGAGCGCAGTTTTGCAAGTCATTTCGTTCGCAACCGACGTCGCTGTAGCTTGCAAAAATGCGTATGATGGAGCTACCACCTCTCAAGATGATATTCAGCGCCACGCAGGGCAGATGTCTGAAGCCGTCGATCGAGTCCACATTCGCTGCGAGCAGATGAGCAACGCGAACTCCAAGTTTGCCAGCCCAAAGCTGCAAAATATCGCTAAGGAATGCAAAGATGCTGCCGAAAAGCTTGAGACCGAAGTCCAGTATGTGACCGGGTTGCAGGCCAAGGGCGATCTTGTCAACTCGCTTCGCAAGGCATTCAGAGCGTCCAGACACCAGAAGAAAATCCAGGCTCTACATGAATCGCTTTCTATGTACCAACAGGTTGTGATAACCGAAATTACGTCTCATCTCTGGTAAGCCCACTATTTGGATTCCCTAGAACTTTTACTAAGATATGTCGTACTGTAGCTCACAGAGCGATGCAATATACTTCCAACAAGATGCATCATTTCGAAAATTGGATACCGATGTCCAGTTTCTCATCAGCCAGCTCGCTCAAGGCATCACTGATGTGAAGAATCTCGTGAAGCAGGAACATACTGCAACACGCGACATTATCATCCAAGAATCAGCCAGGGCTGAGGTAGCCATCAATTCTCACATGAATAACCAAGTCTTGGAGCTCAGGACTACCGCTGAGACAAAGAGGAAGTGTGAAGTATTTCTTCAAAGCCTCAAAGCTCCGCGTATGAATCAACGGTACAACGACGTCATGGACTCAAGAGAAGCAAGCTTTAATCAAGTATTCGCTACTTATGACTATATGAAAACTACGTGCCATTATGATACAGAGGAAAGTGGCCAGTCGACAGATGACGATGATGACGATGATGCAGAGGATGACTCTGGTACGGGCAGTGACAATGATGATACCAGAGATGTTGATTCGGGGAGCCACGAATCTTCCAACGCGGCCTACTACCCTGGCTACTTGGGCGATATAGACGGTATCTCCCGCTCGTGGGATTCCTTCAACTCGTGGTTGAGGTCAGATGACAAATTGTTCTATATCCAGGGAAAGCCAGGGTCCGGGAAAAGCACACTAGTTAAATTCATCCTAAATCAGGACCAAACCCACGACTTGGTCCAAAGATGGAGCCCCGATGCGACCGTTATTTCCTACTTCTTCTGGAAGATTGGGTCCGAAGAGCAGAAGAGCCTAAAGGGTCTTTGGTGCTCGCTACTCTACCAACGACTTGAAGATCAACAACAGCTGATTCCGAGTATTCTTCAATGTTTTACCCATCTATCCCGGCACTCGGAATATCACGATTGGGCGATGAAAGATTTGCAAACTGTCTGGAATTATCTTGCAGATTTGGATACCCGACACCTCTTCATCTTCATTGATGGTCTAGATGAGATCCGGAACGAAGATGGCTTTTCTAAGCTTCTTGAGACCATTGATGCCATCTCAATACACCCGGAAATCAAGCTTTGTGTTTCGACTCGACCTGAAGCAAGCATTGTAAGGTGGCTCAAGACGAAACAGGCTGCTGGGATTGTCCTTGAGGACTTGACAAGATATGATATGATTGCCTTTGTAGAAAAGGAATTCTGTCAACTATTGCCAAATAGTCAACTCTCTTCAGGGAGTATCCACTACCTATGTTCTGCGCTTGTCGATAAAGCACAAGGTGTGTTTTTATGGCTCCACCTTGCTATACGAAGTATTGTAGAGGGGATTCAGAATATGGATTCTAGAAATATGCTTTTTGAACGACTGGAAGCACTTCCTGGGGATCTTGAGAATTTATATATCGACCTGTGGCAGAGAATGAACGCAAGAAGCCCTGTCTATGTGGAGACTGCTCGCAGATACTTTCGCTATGTCCTGCAGGCTCCAGGAGAAATCATTCATATTATCGTTGATCCGGTTTGGCACCAGTATCCTGGGTATCCCCAGCCATTTATACTGCAAATCGCTTGCGCAGAGAACCCTGAAATACGAGAAAAGCTTCTGAAGAGCACGAATACGATAGAACTGGTAGAGATTCTACGACGGTGCGAAGATACAAAGGCTTCGATACAAAGTCGGTGCGCAGGGTTGCTTGAAGTGCGAACGAACAAGAGTAACCACCGCCTTTTCAATAGACTGGGGGACAATAGCAATGATTTGGGTCAGGTAGCATTCATTCATCGAACTGCACACGACTTTCTGACAGACACAGAAGCGGGTCAAGGCATTCTAGGATATGGACCATTATCCGACTTTTCCTCAGAAACGCAATTAATAGGCGGCCTTTGTTGCGCAATGAGAGTTATGACATCCGAATGGCCACTAACATATACCGACCACCCAATCATCGAAGAAATTGCCAATTTTGCAAAACGCTGGGGAAGCGACAGTTTGCCATTTGCCACAGAGATGCTCGATATTGTTCGGCCATTACATGACAGAAATTTCATAAGATCCTTCAATGTTCCTTGGGCACCATCCTTCCCGTTCTTAAGTTTGTTGACTGACAAGGACGTATTTGATGATTTCGTTATCTCCCGCCTCGCAAATGAAACTTCGACTGGTGTGGCTACTAGTGTCTTACGTCAGGCATGGACTCAAAACCCGCGTACCCTATCGTTCAGGAAACCCTCTAAGAGACTGTTCTTCGCACTAATCAAGCTCGGAGCGAATCCACACGAGTGCGGCATATTTTGTGATCCTCGAATGCAACCATTTGCTATGAAGACAACGGCGTTTACCAATCTTCTGGTGTCTTTTATTAGTTCAACGACACAACGTTTTCCTCATCCGCGTATCGGTGGCGAACGGCAGCGAAAATCATTTCTTGAAACTTTGGAAATTGCCATACATCTGGCAACGACTTGCCTGAACCTGAATGCAGGCGTTTCATTGTTTTCTTACATATCGACAACTGGGAATGCGGTCATAGTTCCACATCACATAGCACCAGATGATTTAGGAATGATTTTGTCTCCATATACCACTATATTGTATGAGGTCAACTTACAGTTCTTGCTTTCATATCTACTCTTGAGGATTGGCAGGACTCAAGCCGACTGCGCCCTGACAGCTCCTCAAGTTAGGGATATACTGTCAAGAATTGATAGACCCTTGGTCAAGATACGATATTTCCAGCGGCTGGTGAAGGAGACTTCCTATGGACGAGCCATTCCGCCTCCACCGAAGTTTCAGCGCATTTTATCACCAGAGCCACTGCCCATAAGTCGTATCGAACAGCTTTTTGACGTGAAGTTCGACGGGCCCTCTCCATACTTGCGCAAGCCACATGAGGTTCTAAATGATCTCGATACAATTAGCCAGTGCATCAAGGATGTGGAGACCGAAGAAGTCAGTGCTGAAGATATGATGACAGGTTTAGCTGCTGAGAACCTGGGAATTTCTACATATGAGGAGGCAGGCGTGATCCCGCCCTATGATTATCTAAGAGGCGCAAGAAAGAGAAATTTCAATCTATGGAGGATGTTTCCTTTGTTAATGGGGAGGCTGGAAGCAGCAGCGGCCATCAGGGAGGGAATACAAGGTCATGAGTGATTGTCATCTTCTTATGTTTTCTTTTAATTAGAAGGTATTCTCAGCAGACCAGAAGTCGAGAGCTTTGTTTACCTCGAAGCAACTTCCTGTGCTTAACTCTTATAGCCAAAAATGCCTTTGGTTGGTGGATCTCTTTCATTCCGTGCAATGCTCATAGCCTCCGAAAAAATCAACGCTTTCTCTACTAGAAGGTTTAGCACCTCCATTGTCCACTCCTGACATCTTTTTGTATTTACCTGAATATGAATTGATTAGTCACCGTTACACCTCTCGCAACTGGTTTCTTACCCCATCGATTGGCGCGCGTATGTTTTGTCCTTTGGGAGGCGGAGTTATGGATTCTGCAAGTCGTTCAATCAGGCTTCTCGGCGTGCTTTCTCTTATCTCCGCTTCTTTTTCGGGGTAGTTGTAAAGAATTGAATCATCTGTCGTCCCAAGAAAGACCAACTGCTTCAGGTCCGAGTAGGCTTGAGTGTTGTAGTTCCTGTGAACCTCGAATGAAAAACCGGACATGAGCGGTTCTCCCACGACATGTATCCTTGTTCCAATGGCCTTGAGAGATGGGAAGTCTTCACTGATAGTACCTCGATCATATTCTGCGTTCGGGATGAAGAGCGCGAAATGAGAGCGTTGGTTCGCACCTCCGCCGGATTTGGCAAGATATAAGGAGCGAAGTGGCATGATGAGCTGTAAAGAGTAACGCTGGAAAGGCCACCGGGTGATGTTGAGGATAACTTATGGGTTTATAATTACTTCTTGTCAGTATTTGTAGAAGTGGGGTTTTTTGGACTTTCTGAAAACAGATGCGCTAACAAGGATTACATGCAAGGCCCTACCAACCGACCTCATAAACAGGAACTGAGGGGTACATAATAAACGAACAGCATGCTAGAATTACGCAATTTCTATGGCCATGTAAGACTAGTCCTTGAAACGAGTAGGGTGTTGGCGATTCGGTAGTATCATCTACGCATCCAAGTCCACTTCCAAATCTCAGCGCACTTCTGATAACCCGCTTCCGCCCACTTTCTCTGCTCGTCACTTTGACCCAAATTCTGACGTAGGAGACGCATGTCTTCATACAACTTTAAAGCAGTATAAATGTTTTGGTTGTTAAAATATGCCTCTGCAAGTTGATTTTCAGAAAACATGGTCTCCCTGTTCATCTGTCCAAGTGTCTTTCTTTGAATAGGAACAAGTTCCTCTAAAGCCGAAATTGCTTTTGTCAGCTCCTTGGTCTCGAGGTATTGGTTTGCTAAATGTGATCGAGTTATGAGGGTGTCTGAATGTGATTTACCCAGGCTCTGCTCCTGGATCGGCAGAGTTTCTTCTAGGATAGAAATGGCTTTCTTGTGTTGACCTTGCTGCTCATAAGCATAGGAGAGATGGTTCCTGACGATAATGAGAATCGGATCATCCTTCGCAACTTTGCCTCCCGCGGCGTAAACCCCCATCTCCAGGTTTTTTGCTGCCTTTTCATAGTCTTTAGCAGCGCTGTAGCATTTCCCAAGCTCACCCAGAAGTGTCAACCTTTCCATTGCGCTTCCTTTACGGTCAAGCCTTTTGAGCTTTTCTAAGCGATCGATCTCTTTCTTTGGCGAACCGCTGAAGCGATGGCATTTTGCTAGAACGCATGACACCGCCAATATGCTGCTGTAATCCTTTGAGAGGTGCTTCTCCTGGAATGCCAAGCAATTTTCTGTAAGCTGGATCGCCTTTTCTGACCGCTCGGTTTCCGCATAGGCTTCTGCAAGGTTGAGTTGGATGCGCAGGCGTCGTTGTGTGTTCTTGAATGAGGATCTTTTTGCCCAAACCAGACTTTGCTGAAGCCATGTAACTGCTCCCTGGATATTCAGTTCTCGTAAAAGCCAGGATCCAACCTTGCACCCAAGTTGAAAGCGCTCATCAAATTTCAGGTTATGGTCTTGACATCCAGTAAGCACACAAATAGCATGAACCTTGTACTTTTCCCAAATGGAGCGCTTCGACCAGTCTACCTGTGGGATAAGCTCGTTGAGCCGCTTTGTGGCTATTTCCGCCAGGCCCTTAGAGGCTTTCTTTTGTTGAGCCCAAACTCGCATGCATAAATGAGCGATAGTGGGCACGTCGAACATATTGCCCCCTTGACTCGGAGTCAAGAGAAAGAAGCTACACAATATACCGATAGACTCTTCTAGGTCGGCCTTTCCAGCTTTGATTCCAGTATCAGCAAGAATTGTTCTGGGGATGAAGGATGGTCCTATTTGAGAAATGAACTCAAGTAGCGTTCCGGCGTGTGGGTTGATCTTCTGAATTGCCTCGAAAGATCTCATTGTTGCCTTGAGTATGGAGCCCTGGTAATCCCTCCCATCGCCTGACCCGTTGGTACTTTGTGAGACGAACGGAAATGCATCTTGGCCGGGACTGCGCAATAAATCCAGAAACTTGGCTATCGTTAGATGGGTATGGTTGTTGAGATACCTTGCTGCCAGTTGTATACTCAAAGGCAGGCCGTTTAGTTGAGATAGTAGTTCCTTCACTGTATCTTCATCTGTAAGCAGCCCTTTGTTGAATAGGGAATGCCTGAGAACAGAAATTGCATCTGGGGTCTCTATCCCATCCACTTTGATGACTTTGTTTACTGAATTCCCCAAAGTAGCGGTTGCAGCTTTCATCGAATGTGTAATGAACAAGATATTGCCTTCCTTACCATCAGGAAGATCACTGAACCCGCTCCTAGGCTGAGCACTAGGACTCGATAAGTCATTGCCAGCATCAGCATCGTCAATAATGAGGAACCACCGTGCAAGACGCTCTGTAGATAAATAACGATGGAAAAGGACCCTTGCATCAGAAGACTTGAACTCATGTTCGTAGCGGTGGAAGAGACTCAACTTCTGTGTGATCCGTATGTAGGACTCCTGAAGATTGTCTGCTGACAGCCAAAAGACAGAGTACTCGGGGTATGAGGAATGAATCCATTCTGCAAATTTAATTGCGATTTGGGTTTTGCCGGATCCATGAAGACCTGTCAGTGCCGCCCTCTGATGTCCATCTTGGGGGAAGGCGGCCTGTAATTTCCTGAGGTAGTTGGGTCTGTCTATAGACGAAGGGGGTAGCTCCATGGGTACGTAGAAGCAAGGCGGTGGTGGTGACTTTGTCTTCCAAGATGCAGGTTGTTTAGACTGACTTTCTTGAGAACTTTCTGGGTCCTGTGGACTTGGGCCTGAAGACACGAAATCTTGTTGTGGCTAAGAAGCATAAGTACTTCGTGGGAGTATGGGAGATAGTCGAATGCACATACCGTGATCAAGAGTTCAAAATCCGGCCTAGTACTCCCTACAAAACGAATATTTAGCTCGTTTATTCCCACATAGTTATTTGATACGTACTCTTCTTCAGTACCAGGTTTTCAACGCATCTCTGAACCCAGAAACTTTGGACTTGGCTGTCCAGATACTTATTGGTGGCAGACTGAATCTCCCGTTTCTTCCGGTACTCCTTCATCCCTACGGTCTGTAATCCATGATCGACGTTGAACCGAAAGTATCGCCCTTGTTCAAAGTGCAGTCTCCACCTCTTGATCGATGCCTCTGCTATCTTCTCAGCATCTGTTGCCATTTTAGCCAGGGCAACTATGAACTTGTCGACTCGGTCGTCAATGTTGTATGCTGGGAGTTTGCCTGTTCCTATCGATATAAAGCACTTTACAAGTGGCTGTAGGTTGCCTGTGCTTGGACACCAGATCTCCATGGCCTCTTCTTGAACTTGGTCGACGGGATTGTTAGCTCCGAGAGCCCCATCCACGAACTTCATGCCCTCGATGGAAACGGGGTTGAAGAAAGTGGTTGCAGCAGATGTTGCCCGAGCTGCTTGGCAAATAGTAGCACTCAGCGAACTCTTCTGACTTGGGTAACTTCTAAATCGATATGTGGCGGCATCGAGCTTTGAGGTCGCGCAAACAAAGCTGGTAGAGCTCAAAGGTCAACACAGCGATCTACCGGGGAAGCTTACTGGCGGCCAGGATAGGGAATACTTACACCTTGCAGTTGGGTTCGCGACTATCAACCATACCGTCCGTCGGCGGCAACCCTCTGTCTCTCAAAGTCTTTTCGATCGCTGTCTTGAGCCCGTTAGAATCGAACCGAGCTTGTGTCTGCCCTAGCAAGCTAAACTTCGAATGATGAACCTTTGCCTTCTCATTGAACACCACCTTGATAAGGTTGTTATAAGCCGAAATGCATTCATCGACGTCCATCTGTAGCCTTCCAAGCATTATGGCGATCAGCCTATAGGATGTGAGCAATAGCGCAATCATGTACCTTTTTAGCAAGCCTTACCCGCCCGTACTCGTGCCTCCAATCAGATCAAAGATGTCCGCTGGCTTCTGCGGACTCTGCCCTAGTTTCTTTCTCTCGGCGTTGAGTCCATCCATGATGCGTTTGAGGACATATAGGGAGGATAAGCCGCGAACCCCGCCGCCATCGAGGGACAGCATGCAAATACCCTCCTCATCCAGCAAACTCACATTCGGCGAATTTGGGGGCTGTCCACTCATATTCTGTTGCTTCGGTATATGATATGGAAATGAGAAGGCAAAGATTGAGATTCTAAGCTCAGCCTCGTCTTCATGCCAGTCAGACTGGCTGTATGCATGTTGTAGTCAGCTGCTTATCTATTCCACCGCTTATTGGCCAGACTGTCCCCCGCAGTTGGTGCAACTTGATAGCAACGTAAGCAGGTATCCAGAGAAATCGATATTGTAATTAACATAGTTGAGTTCAATCCTCGGATTGCGGGGCGCGAAGTGGCTAAATTCACTTCCCCGAGGTTGTGTTGTAAGCTGATCTGTTGGCCGACTTAGTTGAAGCTCCTCAGTGGCAAGCTTGGGTAGTTTGCTGTCAACACTCCAAGAGATCGGCATGACAAGCTCGCCTTTTAGAAAGATGTTGTTTTACTAATTTCTCTTCACTTCATGGATGATGGCGAGGAACGTTTTAGCTGATCTGTAACTTTGACATGGAAGACACTACACTGATACAGTTTTATTCTCTTTTTACCTCGGCTGCAAATATCAGATGGTAAAGATTCCCAATCGGGAAGAGATACCTTGAACCTATATCATGCTCAAAGAAGCAGGTGATGAGACTACGGCATCTCCAATTGGTCTTTGTTGCTACGCCGCACCTTCAGTAAGGCGCAGCAAGAACAATCACAATGCCAAGCTTCCTCAAACCATTTAATGCAATGACTTGCCACTTTCCAAAGAACCAAAACAACAACTAAAAGTATCAGGCCTCCAAAACTATCCATCTCCCTATCTGTCTCTTTCACGATGCCAACGGCCACCGAGTATTTTGGCATTGGATTCGTGAACAACGGTCCACTGACGACGACATATACGCCCCCGGCGAGCTGTGCAACAGGAACAACAGATCAGGTCATATTCGCCGATACAAGCACTATATACCTCTCATTCGGAGAGGCTAATTGTACAGCTGAACCCCTGGGAAGTTGTCTCCCGTCAAACTCCTCCTATGACAAACTAAACAGCGAATGGCGCCAGAACGGAGGCCAAGGCACCATTGATTATTTCTCTCCTGGCATTCACTGCCCCAAGGGCTGGACTACAGCTGCTACGTTTGCGCATGGCGACAAAACAGGCTCTCCAAAGAAGGGAGGGGCCTTCACAGATCCAGATCCACACGAAACGGCATCGGTCATTGATCCGAACATGCCTATAGAACAGATATGGCTCAACGCACTTGATCCTTCTGAGACCCTCGCGTATTGCTGTCCGAGGTACGTTGACCTGCCATAAATCTTCCTAGGGCGTTGAGATTCTGATTCCACATTCTTATCCAGCGGCTGGACTGCCAGGAAAAGAGGCGGATGCTACTCATTCATACAACCCTTGATATCGGCCACGACATACTCAGAGATGTGCAACATACAAAGACGTGTGGACTTAGTACACGACGTCTTCACCATTGATGGGACCAGCCTGTCACAGTACTTGTACTCCGTTGAGACAGGTGCCCGCCCTACAGCAACCACAACCTTGTCAGAACTGCGAGAAGGTAAGTCATGCCTCAAGCTTCAGTCATCCGTAAAGGGAGCTCTAACAAAACTAAACACAACTCAGCCCTGGAAGCCAATTCCAATTACGATTATTCCTCGCTTGCGGTTGTTAGATACTTTCCTGCTGTCAAGCTTGTTTACAAGGAGGAGGATGTAAAGCCGACTGGGGATGGAGGCGAAGATGGCAACAATGAAAAGGCAGATGATGATGATGATGAGGATGATAATGGGACTTCGAGATTGTTGAGAAGCGGTGGGCTTATCGCGATTATCGCGGTGCTGTTCAGCATGCTTATTGGCGCTGGTTTGGTAATGTTTTGAACTGACAAAATCTCGATCGCCAGACTAAAGGTTGATACTACGAGTGGCGTATATGAAGGTTACTTGTTATCAAGATTCCATATATCTCCCCTACCTAAACAGTCTTTTGCCTCAGAGCTGCGGCGTGATAACACCCGTCAACGCAGTCAATGGGAAGTGAAACTCCATTCATCGTCAGATCAACCCGAACCCGACCAATCAACAACATCCAAAGAAACAATCTAGGTCATTATCCAAATCTTCATCAACAGACGTATCTCCAGAACGTCGACCAAACACAATCTACAGCAACTCATCAATATACGACCCATCCTCATAAGAGTCCATCTCAGAGGAGTCCGTCTCAGAAGTCTCATCAACCTCCTCCTCCTCCTCCTCCTCCTCAATCTCCCCAAAAAACCTTCTACAAAACTCCCCAAGCGACCCTGTCTTCCGAATAATATCCTCTCGCAGAATCTTCCTCTTCTCGTTAGCCGCCGCTTCATCATATCTACTCCCGTATATCCTGCGCATGTTCTCGTGGACCCGCGCAAACACCAATTCACAAGCGTCGATGTCTTCTGCGCGATTTGTCTCGATGTAGCTATCGTCCTCTTTGGCTTGGGCGGTTGGGATAACGGGGACACGTAGCACAGTCTCGCCTTCTTTTTGATAGCCGCATGTTTCGATGTAGAATGACGTAAGGGTGGTCTTGCTCAGGGCCGTGAGGATTTCGATCCATGTGCCTGACTCGAGGTAGACTCCCATGAGCACGACGTCTCGCAATCCTGTAGACCGTTTGAAGAGAGATATGAGTGCTTCTCCTGATATGGATAGGCTCTGCAAGTCAAGTACTTCCAGGTTCAAGGGCTCCACTGTGGATGAATCGAGCACCAATATATCGGGACCCTTGGCCTTGAGGGTTGTCAGGTTTGTCGCGAGTGGTATCAACTGCCGCAGGTATTTGTCGAACGTTTCATTAGATTGGTTTTGCCGAAATTCCAAGTCTTCGTCTTCCTCGGTACAGTGTCCGTAGTGAACTCTCAGATACTTGAGCTGCTTGAAGAATGTCTTTGGAGAGTGAGGTCCTCCGTCATCGTCGTCTTCAAGAAAATGCCCAAAGTCATAGGCGAGAGGTAAGGAGAGGTCGAGTTCTTCCAGATTCTTGAGTCCGGATCTGAAGACAGCTGTTGCTAGAGACTCAAAGAAGTTCTCAGTGTCCTGATCCCAACAACAATTGGCCTGACCTGGGTCATCAAAGTCCTGACTGAAGTTATAGGGAATGTCCTCAAAGTTGAGCTTGAGAGCCTTGAGGTTCGGAAATCTGGGCAATGCACTATGAATCACGGCGCCTAGTCGTGCAAGGTACTCCAGGTCTTTGTCTCTCTCGTCAAGCGGAGGGCTGTAATCTTGGAAATCATTGGGACCTCGCACTTTCAAGCAGATTTCCAGACGGCGGACGATCTTGCGAAGTGAAGGATCCTTTGACAGTCTTACAAGACGTGCAGTGCCGGTAACGCCGTTGCTGGTCACGGTAGTCACGCCCCATCTTGTCATGAGACTGCCAGAGTAAATGATGGCGTGCTGGAAGAGAATGGGCGTGACGATCTGGCAGAAACGACGATTTACGGCTCGCATAGATGCTAGGTATGAGCGTCGCTTGACCCCTGCTAACTCGTATTGGCTTAGAGGAGGGTCGAATCCACCAAAGTGATGACGCTCATAGCCATCGTGGAGGTACGACACCACCTACGTGCGGTCAGCATCACGATAAGTATCTAGTGGATTGATACTAACTTCATGGAGAATTTCAGTCGGCAACTTCTCAAGAGAAGACATGTTGCTCAGACCTTGAAGGGCTGAAAGACGAGTGAAGTCGTGTCATGAACGGACGTGTAGTCATAGTGGGGCTGTTCCGGAAATCGTTGCATCCTTTTTCCGGCGATTCTAATTGGTGCAGCGGTATCAAAAGTACGCATAGAAGCAATGTGAACTCGACATTTGTTCTTGTATCAGGTAGCCCAAGCTTATTGTCATGTGATGTGATGCCCGCGATCGATAGATAGCAACTCAAGGTATTTACCAGCCTCAGTAGTTGAGAACACAGCCACGTCACCAGCCACGGCCAGGTTCCTCGTACCAGAACCAGGGTTTATCCCAACAGATTGTGGCATTTAACATTTGCCGCTTAGGAACAAACCAAAAGAGGTTGCATCTGCCCCTAGCTTTGTGCGGTACTAGCCCCAGTAGTGGGACCATATGGTCGGTAGCGCGAGCCGACCCCGAGCACTATTTGAGTTTAGCTTGCGATGTGAACTGTTAGTACCCGCAATGGAGCACACTCTATTTTGCCCTTCTAACGCATGAGATGATGCCCCTCGCTTTCGTGGGCTTGCTTGACACGTGCTATGACAGAATTTGCATAGTAGATTAGATCCAGGGTTGCTTTGATGACGTGGAACATCACGTCAATGGACATAGAAGGACACGAAACCCTCCGAGCTTTAGCTGGAACGTTCGATCAGAATGTGACAGACAGATTTACGCATGGACTAATGGCCCAGTGGCAAAGGGACGAAGAATCTCGGCATTTGCTTGACGTCCTACGATTTAACATACACGTGCTCGAGTCAGAACGTCGTTAGTTTAGAGCGTTTCACCGCAACGGAACGCGTTATTTGTTATTCTCTAGGGAGTAGAATCGCATCCCTTGAGTCACCATGCATATTTGACCAACAGACGTTATCCCAGAGCTGCTGAATAACGCATTCAGCTGGCCCAGTACTCTGTCTAGGGGATGCAAGAAAACTCAGGGCCTTGGCCCTAAGCGATGAAAATATTTAGGCAATTTAGCCGAGGCTCCGGCAACTTGGCCTAAGTTTAGGGGACTCTTTACTCAGTTTATTTTGGCACCCTCTTTTATAGTCTCAAGTTTTCTTACTCCCCGAGGTCTGCATGATCAGGCAATGTTGATGCCCCTCCCCCGTCGCAAACCAGTACCGAATTAGGGGTGCCCATTGACGTGTGGACTGATGATCTGCAGAACCTCGGCAAGTCTAGTCCTCCACGACTAGTACCGTAGTCAAAGTCTAGCGACAGAAGTGGACTCCAATAGGGTTGCAGAGACTGGGATAATACAACGGTAAAATGTAACCAGATTTACATGTGGCAGCCAACGATCATGATTAATTATATAAAGGCTACCCAACTTCCTTGATGCACCAAGATAGTCGATTACCATCTTCATCAGTGCTCACAATACACGCAAAATGGCTTCACGATCCTCAACTGCCGTGTGCGAGTCCAACTCGTCACGTCTCGACGCAAATCCATCCCTCAGCGTAAAGTCGAAACAAAACCCGAAGGACTCCATGAAGTCCACCTGGCGTCGCGCCGATAAAAGTAACTGGACATGGTCGCACTGGTTCTTCGAAGTCCTGGGCATTCACCATGTCACTCTCGATAAAGAGGTTCCCGTCCATCAGAAGCGAGACAAGGTTCCATATACACCAGAGTGGCAGCAGCACCGTTGGGTGCTTGTGCATGCACTCGTCCCGATGGCTATACAACACGCCTATGTTTTATACACTGGCCAGAACCTCACGCCCATCCAAGCCTTTATCTTCTACAGTCTCGCCTTCAAGGTTGCTGCGGTGCATCAACTACATGCTCTTCGTCGAGTTGGTCACCAGACGGGCTTTTTGGATGGTGATGTACATGAGAGAGATGGTGTGCCTGATGTTGGCGTCACCAAGGTTGTCAAGAGCCTCATCGCCACCTCCAGCTTTCGCCCAATCTTTACTGTATTTCTCAGCTACCGCACCGCCCAAGCTCCGTCATCCATCAGCTGGGTCTGGCTGCCACTCGAGATCGGCCTTTACGGCATCGTGCTGGACTTTTGGTTCTACTGGTACCATAGACTCATGCACGAGGTCGGCAGTCTCTGGAAGTACCATCGCACTCATCACTTGACCAAGCACCCCAACCCACTCCTGACGCTCTACGCCGATTTCGAACAGGAGATCTTCGACATCGCCGTCATCCCGCTCGCGACTTATTTCTCCCTCAGGTTCATGGGTCTTCCCATGGGCTTCTACGAGTGGTGGATCTGCCATCAGTACATTATGTTTACCGAGCTGGGTGGCCATAGCGGCCTGCGTGTCCACACGTCACCCCCCGGCACGCTCAGCTGGCTGCTTCGTCTGCTTGACGCTGAGCTTGTGATTGAAGACCATGATCTTCACCACCGAAAGGGCTGGAAGTCAAGCGGTAACTACGGCAAGCAGACCCGTTTGTGGGATAAGATCTTTGGTACTTGCCTTGACAGGATTGAGCTGAAGGATTCAAACATTGATTGGGAAACAACTGTTGACCTTCCGATTTTTTGGTGAACGATTTACGACAGTTGATGACTCTAGCAATTTGGTGGGGAATTTTCGCAAACTGCTGTATGATGTTAGATATGTAGACCTTGAAATTCGATTATTAGTATGCCCAGCCACTAAAGATTTCAAGTTTAATTATCGTATTCTACCCGTGACTGCATGTTTGTGTTACGCGCCCAGTGTTTGCCACAGACGATGAAACAGTAAGCCCTGTTGATTGACTGATGCTGAAAGCTTATGACATGTCAGCGAGATATATCAAACCAATGCACTAAAACGACCCACTGTGGCTGGGCTTGCTATTTGTGTCACGCCATTGCTGAAAATTCCCCTCATCTCAGGCCAGTGTTGTCGAGTATCAAGTCCAAGGCATATCGTGGTGCTCGATAGGTGAAATCACGACTCACGCTTTAGGATACAGAACTCTTCTCCACCTCGATTTCTCATTGATTCGTGCCTTTATTTATCGATAAATTCAACGCCCAATCTTGTTTTCTTTCGCCCAATGACGCAAGACTCTCGGCTGGAAGCTGCAATTGGGTAAGCTTTGCGACCCTCCACAGCGTTGGCCCCCAACTCCTCAGGATTACAGGGTGCTAATTTCCCAAGCGAGTGAAACACAAGACGGATAATAACTTATATATCAGCTTGAGGGGTACGGAAACAAGCTGTGACCATCCACTGTTCTCGGGATATTTCCAACTTTAATTAAAGTTGCGCGATGTCTTCTCCGAAATCTCAGCTAGAGCAAGACGCTGCTGAAGAGCAACCATCGCTTGGCAACACTACAGAAGAGCAGCCGGATATTCCTCATCAGAGAGCAACCCAGCCACCGTTTTGGCTGAGCAAATACGCACTGCTCATATTTGCGCTTGTCTTTGCAACCCTCGCTGCCTCACTCATCGCCCTCGAATGCGTCTCCGATTCTCGAGACGGCTTCCCTCTCAATGTCTCCTCCAGCGAGTACTCTTGGACGTACGGTCCAACAGCCGTGCTCGTAATCGTCTTGAGCTTCTGGAGACGAGTCGACTACTATTACAAGGCTGCCGAACCATGGAGAGAACTTCAATCTGGACCCGTACCCGGCGGCAGGTCGCTTCTGCTGGACTATGTATCACCGTTTCAGCTCCAGAGCGTATACCGGGCATTCAGATTTCGCCACTACCGTGTATTCGCGACAATCTTCTCATTCTTTCTCCTCAAGGGCATCATCCTTGTTTCGACCACTTTATTCGTGGTCCAGCATCCGTCGCATGGTGTACCAGTGGACATCACATACGAGAATACATTCGACGCTGCTAGTACTTGGTCCTCTTTCAGTTTAACGTCTTTTGACAGGGAGATCGGGCTCTTCACAGATTACACGGAGGACGAGTGGTTCCATGGCGGCTCGGACAAGCCTGTCTACGCGTACGTGTCTCGTCTCAGAGGCGATGTAGCGCGTGATTATGTCTGGAATACCCAAGGTGGAATCGTAACCCAGAGGTTCAAATCGACAGCATCGTCAATCAACCTTACATCACTCACAGCCCCAGTTGACGTATTCCTTCCAGTTGTTACTTGCCAAGATGCAACTTTAACTATGGATCCTCCGACTATTTATGGCTCATACTACATGTGGAACTCGTCTACGTGCTCAGCAAGAAGGAAAAGTGACTTCATATGTCCTGACCTCAGGGTTAATCACAAGAATACAAGCGCGTGCGGCAGCCAACCCTGGGCGTATACGCTTCACCGCATAAACTGTTCGGAAGTCAGGTTTCCGGTCCAAATTACGCCAAATGATTCGCATTCGCAAAATGACTTGGAGATTGCTGATTTACGATACGCCATCACAGTCGCTCACCACAACATTTCCTCCATGGTCCAACCACAGAACTTTACAGACTCTATCAAACTCAACAATCATTCAGCGGTCATCTGCAAGATTCGTTACAAAATGGTTTCGGTCACTGCGACTCAGGACATGCTCTCGCGCAATGTAACTCTGACCCCAGCCGCCGATTATGGACAAGAAAAATTGCTGCGCAACTTGACGAACTCTTCACTGTCCGAAATGCTCATGAAAAATCTCGACGTGGCATCTTCGACTCTTGTTTACAACAAGAATGTCCCCCGCATAACTGTCGAATCTACCAAGAAGTCCCGCGATTGGACTGCCAGCGAAGCACTATTTCAGTTGATGGCTATCAAGTTGGGAGACAAGTTCAGACCTGACATGCTTTCCGTGCCATCAACGCTGAGAGAGCTGTCGGTGGAGATTCTGGAGGGACTTCTTAATGAGGTAGCTCGTCAGTCACTACTTGTGGACAAAGCTACAAACACTACAGGTGACGGTCTCGTCAGCAGCCCAAGGCTCCAAATGAGCAATGTAGCAGTTTGGTTCATGGCTTCAGGCTTTTCAGTCTTGTTCACCGTCTGCTTGCTTTTGATGTTTGCATCTTCTACACGCTGCTGGGTCGCTGCGATGGGCGGCTCTATCGCCGGTCATGCTGCTGTACTGGCCAACAATCCTTTGTTGCAGAAGATCCTCGAGGGTTCGGGTGGGTTGAGCGAAAAGAGCTTGACTGAAAATATACGAGACGTCAAGTTCGCCTTGACCAGCGCCAGCGGTGACGTTCGGATACATATAACGGAGAAAAGCAGTCTTTCAGACAACCGAGAACGTCAGACAACCAAGGCCAAGCCCTGGACACCTATAGCTGGGTCATTGTATTTCGCGATTGCCACTATCGCGATCCCCTTAGTTGCAATCGGCGCACTTGAGCTCCTCCAACAACTATCCAATCAAAGACAAGGCCTTTTCGACATGGACAAAACAGACTCGTCAACCATTTCAATCACACGAATGGCCTCGACGGCGGTATTCTTTCTGATATCAACGATGGTCAATAGTCTTGACTTTATCATAGCGACCTTTTCCCCGTATAGCGTTCTTCGATCAGGAAGCGCTCCTGCAGAAACAAGTATTTTGTTTCACTTGCTTTCCGTATCACCGTACCTGGTAGTGTTCAGATCGCTGCGGGCTCGCCAGCCAGGACCGGCCTTCTCAAACGTCTCATCACTCTTAAGCGGCCTGCTCACGGTCCTCTCATCGGGTCTTTGGACACTCACAGACCCTGTAGATGTCGAGAGATTGACGACAGCAATGGTGGGGAATTGGCGCACATCATGGCCTGCAGTCAGTGATGGTGACTCAGGTGCCGCAAAAACACTGAACCTCATTCGGCACGGTGGTGCAAACTCCTCAGTTGCAATTTGGCAAGACGTAGTGCTGCCGAGCACTAACATTGCATTTCCTGGCGCGCCTATGCCCGACACGGCCATTCAGTCCTCCAGCTACGCTTATACCGTCGGGGCGTTGCGGCCCTTTCTCAACTGTACCATGGTCCCGACAGAGAATCTTGTAATGAATCCGTGGGTCAAGACGTATTACTACGCCCTCGACGGATTGTTGAGCGGGCACTCGCATGAGAAAACCATATGGGCCAACTTCACAGCTCCGATCGGTTGCAAAGGCCATGATGTCAACGGGAAGTCTTATGTATCATTCAATACGAGCGTGGAGATTTCGGTTGACGAAGGAAAATCCAATCACAGTAGGTGGGTTGGTAGTTACTTGGATCTCAACCTAACCGTTAGTGACCCCAGTGCTGCTTGTCCCTCCATCGGCATCTTCTTTGGAAACATGGGAGGCAATGATACCTCGGTATGGAATATGACAGCATTGACTTGCACTCAAGGCATTGAGCAAGTTCCACTTAATATCACGTTCAAGGGCGACCCAGCGCTTGGGAGGATCGATGAGAAGCACCCCCCAGACCTAGCGCGAAATCAAGCTTGGAAATGGGTAAACAGTACCTCAGGGTCATCGGCGCTGAACTATAAACTTAAGAACTTTCTCGATACCCACCTGAAACTCTATCCAACTCACAACATCAGCACCGAGAAACCATTTGACTGTGATCCCTTCTTCAATCACTTGATCTACGGTCCGAAG
Organism: Fusarium miscanthi; assembly: GCA_014898875.1. NCBI lineage: Eukaryota > Fungi > Ascomycota > Sordariomycetes > Hypocreales > Nectriaceae > Fusarium > Fusarium miscanthi. The sequence continues at coordinate 97,562 of JAAVUA010000074.1, forward strand.
GCGGTAAAGAAAGAGGAACTCCTCGGACCTGGGAATATCAGCAATTTGATCAACGCAGTGGAGAAGGGCTACAGCGAGTACATGAGATATGTCATTGATCTCAACTTCCGAGCAGACGAAAAGACCCCCCATGACGAGCTTGTCAGCGCTTTAGCGTCTCCATCTTCAGATGAGGACCCAGTGTCACCTCACACGGAAATAAACGGAACAAGTCACAGATTAATCACCCGCGTTGCTATAAACCCTACCTCCAAATCCATTCTCCAAGTTCTACTAGCTGTCATAGCAGTTCTGAGCCTCGCAGGCTATCTCCTTGTCAAAGTTGGCGGGACACTTCCACGCGACCCGTGCAGCATCGCAAGCACGATCGCATTTCTGGCTGGATCTCAGCTATGCGATCGTGCTTCTGGCATTATACCTCATGGGGCGGAGTACATGACTAATCTTGAGCTGAAGAATGCTTTTGACGGCTGGGTATTTAGTCTTGGGTGGTGGCACAAAGAAGAAGCTTCGGTGGGGTCGGAAGAGCCGAACGACGATACGAGTACATCAGACACAGGCTCTCCAAACGAGGCACAGGAAGGTCAAAGGACTCTCGGTAGATTTGGGATTGATGTTGGGCGAGCAAGCGTTTCCAAGTTCTAATTGGAAAAGACCACGGGATATTGGAAAGCCATACGATTCTTGTTCATAGACACCGAAGTCATATATAAATGCTAAAGATAAAATTTCAGGTCGCTTCTATATATGCAGCGCAATGCAAAAACTCAATTGGTATCACTTCAAAAATTGCTTCGCCTCATCGCCACGGGTATCTCAGTAATGACCTGCTCAACATCCGTCTTCACATAAATCTGTCGTCCAGCCTCACATCCCTGCCCACTATGCATACTTCCCTCACCACCAACTATCCGGCTTCTCAGCGCAATCTCATCGTCATATCGTAGTCTGTTTCCTTTTCCTCCGTTGGAGATGGTCGGGAAACTTGATCTGCTTTTGCTGCCCCCTTTGAGGCGCAGGTATCGCAAGAACGACTTGAAGCTGGGGAGGCAGGCTGATACGATTCCCATCGATGGCTCGACCGAGGACCAGATGGCTACGGTTCCCATGGCCCATGTGTTGTCGGCGGCTTTGGAGTAGACGTCTAGATAGTATACGCGTACAGCACTGCCGATGCAGACTCTGTGCAGTGTTAGTATTATTCCGGAGAAGCAGTCGTGGTGACTTACAAGCCTCCAAGGGCCAAGATTCCAAACACGGCTCCCTTCTTCTCTCTACTCATTTGAAGTTTGAGTACCTCAGGCACCGGTATCAACAGCACAATGAGATTGGTGAAGAGATTAATAATGGCCAAGATGACAAAGAAACGGCCAACATCGATGCACGTTCCTTCTGTTCCTTTGAACTGTGTCCAATAATGCGGTAGGGGCGTACAGCAAAAGATCATGGTGAAGAAGAATATCACGGGATACGACGCTACCAAGAAAGCACCAAACCAGAAGGCGATCTTGAACGAGAGACCGCCTCGGCTAAATATTCGTCGGTAGAAGAGGAGAATCGATACTTTAGTCGTGAAGACGGAAATAGCGAAGAGATAGGTGTATATGTATGAGAGCTGGCTGCGTCAGTATCTAACCAATACCATGAATTGGGCTAACAAACCTTGGATACCTCAACCATGTCATGTATTGTGAGTGCCCAGACATGTCTACCCGCGCCAGCTTGGCCAACTAACAACATTAGCAATGACCAATCACACAAACGAATTGACTTACCAACTACTACCATAGCCGCGGTAGCGGCAACAAAAACCCACGATATAATAATCGCATAGTCATCATGACTCAGCCCATAAACCTGCTGCGTCCGAATCGCAATGCGCCCAGCCAAGAACAGAGCAGAGATGAGCAACAAGGTAAGAACAACAGCAGTATTCGTGGCCTCACTATTAGCCGAGAGATCTATGCCTTCGGGCGGTGGGCCAAAGATGGCAACTATCATAGGGTCAACGTCCATCGTGCATAGTCTTTTACTGGAAACTCCCTGGGACCCGAAATGAGCGAGACATGGGGGGCCTTTTAACAACTACGGCAATGCAAATCATTATACAAATCCTAAGAACATACCTCGTGATTAGCGGTGGGACATATTCGTTGCATTCTCCATATTATACAGCGGGTTCGGCTGCCATTATCAGGGGGGTCGACCCGTCCGAAACGAGGGCGGGTCGTCAGGGATGTTTTTGGAGCTCGTGTTGCGAACGAGCGTCTTGGTATCGATTTAAGTTTCGGATTATGCTTAGTTTTAGGAAATGCGATGACGACGTCACCGTTTTTAATCTGGGTATCACCCTCTTTTTGTCAAGATTGAGGCTATTCACCGAAAGGTTGAATGATATGACCGTCAAGAATCAGGCGGCGCCCGGTATTACCGTCTTGTCCTCGAATTGCCGCGTTTCATCTCGACTACCCCTAGCACAGCTACATTGGGCAACTCCAACGCACGACTGACTCGAGTTTCTTCTCAACGTTACATCTGCGACCTTGTATAACGGCGCTGGAGTTCTTATCACCCAAACCCCAATCAAGATCCCTGTCCCGGCAACGTGGCTTTTGTCATTTCTGTCCCCAGTATCCACAACTGCATTTGAGATCCTGCACCTTCACTTCTTGAAACAGACAAGTCTTAGCAATGAAAGGGTATGGAGTTCGTCACAATTGCCGCGGGCATAAATTGGGGTTTGGTGACAGAAGACGTTTGCAAGGATGTGGACATGGTGGACCAATCGGTAGTCGGCATTTCTTGACTGATAACGGGCTTCAAACCATTCGAGTTAAAGATCAACGCCAAGATCAGAGCCCTGGATAGAGTTTGTCTCATCTTGGCGGGAGGCGCGCTCCCCGAAAGTATATGCAAGAGATATTGACTAACGTTGAATACCACCGTAGCAGAGCTGCACCGCCGTCTTCTCGATTGGGCTACTCGTGATGCCTGATCTGCGCTATAATGTCTGGATCTATAACTTTGTGCTTAAGCGAAGGTTAATCGGGAAGGTGCTTTTGTGTGTGATTTGAACTGGAGAGACGTGAATGCTGCTTCGAGGTTTGAGGAAGTCATCAGGTGATGAGGATGCATTGTGAGAAGTGTGATCGGTGACTAAAAGAGTGGTCCGAATGGTAACTGCCGGGTGATCTTTGACATATGCAGTGGCCAAGAGATGCAGCTCTTGTGATAGATGACTCGCGATAGAGCATGCATATGGTATGGTGTTGACCCTGAGGGAGAGATAAAGATTCTTGGCGTGCCGCTTGATCCAGAGCTCGGGAATCTACGGATATTGTGTTTCAACGGGAATGAGACTTTTCGAGTAGCAAGATTCGGTCTCAGGGTTGTGTCTGGCGTGGAGTTCAGGGAGTTCCACGTCGAGGTTCCTGATGATATGCTTCTGTTGTAAAAGCGGCCAAAATTGTCTGCATATATATTTTAATTTTTGACGCTGATTATTAATAATTGCTAAAATCGGCTTCATGGTCTAGAGGTATGATTCTCGCTTTGGGAAAACCCAACAGCATTGTTTGCGAGAGGTCCCGGGTTCAATCCCCGGTGGAGCCCGTTCTTTTTCGTGTATTCACGAATTATTCCTTTTATTGCTGTAGTAGCTTTAAGGAATGATATCCTTTTTCCTCACTACGTCTCTTTTTGCAGTTCCAATGGGGCCTGTTGACCTGTCTGTAATGAGTAGAAGGAGATATAATCAGAGGCTATCATACTGCGCCTTTAGGCTCTATGTCTCTGTTAATAACAAAGGATCTTTTACATGAATATAAATCAGTCATCAGTCACTGGACCAGACCATTCATGCAGCCATAGCAGGCTTTTTTGTTAGCACTTGTTGAGATACCTTACTGGATTAAACTTGAGTTTGGCATTTGACTTTGAGGCTCAAACCAATAAGGGTGAGTCCCAGCGACAATAACCTCACCGGACAAGCATACAAGACGAAAGATTCACTTACAGTCCCCTTACCAAAAGATTTATTAAGCTGGCAAGTAGAACTTACTTATTGTACTTAACTCACCAGGCATATGTTGACTTTTTGTGTCTTGAATAGATATAAAAGAAAATCCACTGACTTCACTGGCCTGGCCCAAATCTTTACTCATTCATTCACAAGTTCATTTCTCTGGAATACCACTTCCACAAAAGGCTTATGTAAAGCTTCTTGAGCAAAACTTTTCTCAGAAAACCCTTATACACAATTGCTTCTTCCGGTTCAGTCCGTGGCTCAACCACCATGTTGCACATCCCAGCACGACCAGTCAACACCGATAGACGGACAACATCGTCCAGCCTGTCTCCACGACGAGGACGCTTCACGCTCTTACAACTGCCAAAGTCGATCAGAGAATGGACAGATCGGAGGGGCAAGCCGGTTCTTTATTATCGAGTTCCCAGGCGTTGTGTTTGATAGTTGCGACGATGTCATCCACGGGTCATCCGAATCGTGGCAATGGCTGATACAGATGAATTCTAATCTCTGATTGAGATGGCTTATGGCTGAATGCCTTCTTCCGATCCAAGAGTCAGTCAGGCAAAAAGGAATCACGGTGGTTCTTTTTTTACGGGGACAGTCACTATGATCTTCAGGCCTGCCAAAATCTAGGATGCGCGTCGCCTTGAACTGCTATGACTTTTCTGGCATTTCCTCTCAGCCAGAAGGGGACAAACACGATACATCGAACAGATAAGCCATTGCAGTATTACAATTATCAATTTTGGAGTGGTATAATGATAAATACAACGCTATCCCAAACTTTGCCATAATCCAATATCCCAATCTGTCCCTACGCCTTCAATCCCAGATCCTCATTTCCCTAACACATAAGTCCGTGGATCCTCATCGTAAAGAACGTAAAGAAGATGGCGATGATGAAAAGACAAATCATCGCCAGCGCCGAAATAACCCTTGGTCGTCCATCGCACTTCTTCTGCGTAATCAATCCACCCTCCTCCAAAGAAGCAAGTTTCCTCTCCAACCCAGCGCGATACTCAGCCTCCTCATCCCTCTGCGCATACACGTACGAAACAATACTCTCATCGGTGAAATGATCAGACGGCTTGACATCCTTATCGAGCACAAAAATCTCTTCCTCCAAGAACTTCTTCACGCCCTCCTTCCAAGGCGTCTTCTTAATAAACAGATTAATCATCTCCGTGCAACCAGCAATAGCATTCCTCGCTCCAACCATCTCGTTAAACGTCGTAACATCCCTCGGCGCAGGATCCTGCTCGCCATCTTTGTCATCGTAGTGAGAGTGCCGATCACCGTCTTGGTCGTTGTAGGTGTGGAAGCAGAGGATAGAGCCCCAGTCGCCGTAGGTGTCGGGCTTGAAGCGGATGTAGCCTGCTGTGTCACGCTCGATCAGATCGGACGGGTTGCGCAGACGGCGCTGCGTGTGGCCTAGGGCGTAGGAGTCGGAGATCATATGTAGACAGATGCCGAATGCGCGTTTGCGGATGTTGGCGTCTTTGTACTTTGGTGTTGTGGCAAGGATTAGATCGCGGAGGGTGTCGGATTTTGAGGGGACGGTTTCTTCGGTGAAGAAACCGGGAAGAACGTCGTCGAGAGTGTCGTCTTCAGAAATGCCTTGATCGCCGCACGCAAGCTTGTACATGACTTCCATCCACGTAAGGATATTATTGCGTGTCTTGTGCGGTTTCTCGCCCATCACTGAACCCATACCATGAAAGAACTGAAGGTCTCCCATGTGCGATCGCTTGGTCATGCATTTCTCATCGCCAAACTTGAAGGCATTGAGCCACTCGACACCTAAGCCGAACATGCGATTATCTTCGGTGACGTCCTCGAAGAGGAGACAGGAGGGGTCGTCGTTCCAGACGACACCGCGGAAAAACTCCCATTGTTTGTCGTTGATGTTGTTGTAGACTGTTCCGCGGGGGAATATCATGTCGGACTCGATAAAAGCTGCTACGACGATGCTTTCGTGGACGGGGAATTTTAAGTCCATCTTGGTCGGGAATGAGACGCCGACGCCGATGTCATAGTTTGCTCGGATATTATCGTTCTTGGCGGTCATAGACTTTTTCGAGTCCATGCGAATGGTTACATTCGCTAATCTGTCAGCGCACTCTCGATAACAAAGGCTCAAAACATACCAGTCAAAGGACTCCCCCGCTCCTGAACATCTGTAACATCGATCTCAAAGACCCTCGAGCAATCCTTCACCTTGACATGGTTCCTTGAGAGCGGCATCGCAGGGCACTCAAACTCAAGCGTAAAGTTCCTCCATCCTTGACCGTATCTCGCTTCATACGTGACCCATGCTTTCGAACCTCCCCAGCTTGGTTGCGCGAGATAGATGGTCTGTTGAGTGCCCGCTTCGATCACATTGAGGGGCTGACGTAATGGCCAATTCCCGCTCTCGAGGCCGGAGTCTTCGAGGAGGAGATCCTCTGAGGATTCGTTGCTTATGCGGACGTGGCAAGAAAAGTCCATCGAGTTATTTGAGATGCTGTTATTTTGGTGGTAAGGTGAGGTGTTATGGATGAGGGACAGGGTTTGACGATGGAGGCGCAAAGTGAGTGACGCTTTTTGCAGGCGAATTTGAGATCGTGATGCAAACCTTGGCGATGAACGATGACGTCGTTCTTTTTAGACGCGTTTGTCAGAGTAATGCGGAGTGACGCGGGGCAAGGATTGCTGCCTCAGCCCTGAAGATCTACGATAAGCATTATCATTCACATCCATTTCAATGCGAAAAGGCAACGCTTGATAGTAAACTTGCTCTCCTGAATGTTACTGTTCTTTTTTTATTTTATTTATTATTATTATTATAACTTTTAAGTACTATTAACTAATTACTTGTAGTTATTATTTCAAGTTTGTAATTTTACTATACATTTTATAGCGATTAATCTGCTAGGAATCAGAAGTTGCTCCAGGGTAACATCACAGTAATCACGGGGTAAAATTAATCCGGCGTTCTCCTAATCATGACCCTTGCCCTGGAGTCAACTCAGGAGAAGCACGCATTCGTCGACCATGGCAGTTCATCAGCAACAGTCTCTCAAGACGTGAATCACGATGAGACACACGATCTCTTATACCAAGGCTTTATGTCGCTGAATCAGCCACTAGCGCGCTATTGCTTGAAATGCCCTCCTCGAATCGCACGCGCCGGGACTTAAAATGATCGAGCGATGCCTAGGAAACTCCTCCACGTCGTCTTACCCACCTCGTCGTCCGATATCGTTCTCTTAACGCATGCTCCACCTGTGTTGCTTTTTCCGCCTGAGCGTCTTGCGACATCAAGCGAGCGCACGCCATCGCCCCCCAGCTCTTAGCATTGCAAGACGGAGCATTCGGCGGCCATGAACGACGGAATGCTCTGAACGTCCGTCGCCGAACGGTTCCTGCCAGCACGGGGGCAGCTACATGGCGTGATAGGTCCCCTCTAGCGCCACATTGCGGTGTTCTACGATGCTGTTGCGAGGCCATAATAGGCGGGAACTCAGTGCCGTCGGTACGAGCCATCGCATTTACTCGCTAAACATCGTTGCAGACCAAGCCATTATACGATATGTGAAACGGACATCCTCTCTCATTGATCCGTCTGCTCCCGACCTTGGGCTCGTCTCTTCGTTGCTACCAGCGCCATAACCCCTTCGGCTGTATGCACTTGCGATCTGCCCACTCCAACACCGATTCCATGAGGTCCAACAATACCACCAGAACACGTGTATGGGACGCGACCGAAACGCGACCTCTCTATAGTCCAAAGTCTCGACTACGCGTTGTTCGCTGTAATTATCCTCCTTGGAGTGGCGCTGTCTTTGAACAGCGAGACCCATCGCAATCAAGGTTTCGGTCTTGCTGCGATACGCGTGACCACTTCATACCATTCAACATCCCCTCCACTCCAATTGACTCATGTCCGTCATAACCTTGCAGCGACATCGTGTTCTCGATTCATGTCCTACGTAGCCTACTATACACCGTCTATCCTGTAGTACCCGAATTCAAGCATCCTTCCAACTACGACATGATCCCCACATCGACCCTCCCCGTCCCACTTAGGTCCACCAAAAAGAATCTCGGTTCTCTCACTTGTCGACACATGCAAAAAACATACAACAGCGGGGATTCGCTGGTCGTCACCGACCCAACTACTAATCCGCCGGTTAGTGGCTTGACTATGGGAGAGCGGACGGGATCCCGTATTTTCCACTACCTTTGGTCGTATGTGCTAGATAGTGGTAACATTGGCGACTATGTAGATGCATCGTAGGCTGTTAAACAATCTGTCTTGACATGAAGGCTACAGTATCTGTACGTGGTACAGCCTGCTCAATCGTGCCAAGCTTTTCACCAAGCTGGAATGCATCACGAAGCAATTGACACATCATCAAGGCCTTTAGCCGTCTCTCTTCCTGATCGCCATCATCAACTCCAATGATCCGGTATGCATTCATGCCCAAAGCTAGATGTAGTACGGCTCTACACCTAATGAGATCAAAGCCATAGTATGATAGTCCCGCCGATAAGACATGGTTCTTTGCTCACCAGGTTTACACTATTCTCGTCTCGTGTAACCCATCGGATCTTTCTGTGAAATCTGTCACTGTGGAGATCTCTCTCTCTCCACTCAACATCCTTACAACCAGGCATATGATCAAGAACATGGTTACACTACTTACCGATTGCCATCTCTCACTCAAGATATGTCATGTAAGAATTTTACATTCCCAACAGTCCAGACCGTCTCGGCCATGTCCGTCGGGGCCACAACAGGGAACACAGAGCACGGAACATGCAGTGGTCATGTCTCGGCCTGGAAAGTACATGGCAATTCTTCTCCAGAAGCCATTGATTGCACGATTGCACACACACACGATCTCTGCTGAGAAATTGGGAAGTTCACGAGCCCAAGTATTTCAGACGAGACCGCGCTTCACAGACACATAACCCCATCCTACATACTAATCCATTCCTTGGCTACAATGTCTATCCTCCAGCGCACCGCAAGCACAGCGGCCTCGTGGTGCACACCATTCACACTCCCATTTTACGATGTTCTGATCCTGCGTATCTCCGTACCCTTCATCTGGCGTTGCTCTGCACAAAGCAATCTTCGCCCGTTATTCTCTAGCAACTTCTCAAAGCGACATGTCGACATTGGCGTTGGGACTGGGTACTTTCCAAGAAGAGCAATCGGTGATCTTGGTCGCGATCCAAAAGATCAGCATCTGACATTGGTCGACTTGAGTAAGCATTCTCTTGCAACAGCGAGACAGCGTGTTCTGTCCAAGTATCCCGAAGTGCAGGTTGACTGTGTTCACGCGGACGCTGCACAGCCACTTCCACAGTCTCTTGCATCCAAGAAGTTCACATCCGCTTCCCTGTTTCTCGTCATGCACCACATGCCGCAGCCAACAGCCAGCAAAGCAAATGCCATCAGCAATGCCAAGGGTCTCTTGACCAAAGATGGCGTTTTGGTTGGGTGCACGGTGTTGGGGAAGCAATGGGAGAAGACTGACGATGGTTACAAGGTGAAGAGTGAGAAGCCGCTGGGAAGAGCAGCTGCTTTCATGCTTGGGTTCTACAACAAGAGAGGTATCTTTGACAATTGGCAGGATGATCCGAATGTTTTGGAGGAGGCTTTGAAGGCGGGGTTTGAGGAGGTCGAGACGAGTGTCGTGGCTATGATGTTTGTGTTTAGGGCCTCGAAGCCGCGTAACGGTGGTGGAGGTGCTGGGAGAGTTTAGTTAGTGAGTAATGGATTCTGTCAATTTGTGACAGCCACTTTGGTGTCCAACACTGAGTAGGTTATGGAGTTGTGTTTCTTTTTCTACATAATCGTGCACCAATGGAATCAAGCTTCGGCGCTGCAACATCGACTCTCGTCCAGTAACGAGAATTTGTCTCGGCGGTGTGGCTGCAGTGTCTTCACGCACTTATTAGCGGTACAGTAACCCAATGCACTGGCTATCAAAACAGATTATGAAATGAATGCCTTCGAGACCTCGTGCGCTCTACTAGGAGGCGTCACACAAATCTTGTATGTTACCTACAGCAGTGGAGGAACCATCTCCGCATCCCGAGTCCAATGACACAGCGACACGATAACCTCTTGTTACCAAAAGAAAAGCCTCATATGATCTAGAATCCAGATCCGGGGTCTGACGCTGTGCTGCTTAACCATGATCGGAAGGAGTACACTAGATCGAGGGATTTTATTACCGTAGTTCCAAGTGGCTGCTCACTTTCATAACCTGTCCTCCATGACAGTGGAATCGGCACGAGCCATGTATTGTTTCACCTCGGAATCACAACAGACCCGATACGATCTCACTTCATGAGATGTTGTGCAGTGTGACCTCAAGCAGGCTTGACCGTCTGGAACTGCAGATCTATACAACAAGTCCAAAGCAGTCAGCAGAAGATGGCACAACAATATCTGCAGGAAGCTTTCGATTTACAGTACTCTATAGGCCAGTAAGCGAAAAATCCGAGCTAGATATGCAGATCAAGATGGACGGCATGTGGAGAAATGTCTGCCGAATGAACTTGATGTGTCTGTTGTCGAAGGTCTTGATATTTATGCCAAGGTCTAGATCGGAGCTTGATGGCGGTGCTATGCACTGAAGTCTAGAAATCTGGCCGTATTCTTCGATCTTGTTGTTCGAAATTCTCTAAGAAGTGTCAGTTACGACCATGGATGTTCCATCTTGGAGTGATGCCAACGCCAACGTAAGTGCCATCGACAGCGGCGAAGCATACCAAGGCGACAATTCCACCGACGAGCAGCATCTCCACGACGGAATGGAAAACTCAGTCCCTGATGCTCCAGAGGCGCCTCGAATTGCCATCTGCGGTATTGCATTGCGTCTCCCTGGGGGAATAAGCAACTGCGAAGATTACTGGCATCTCTTGTACCATGGCCTCGATGCCAGACGTCCCATTCCCAGCAGCCGCTTCAACATCAATGGATTCACTGATAGCCTTGGAGGAAAAGACTCCATAAAGACCAGACATGGCTATTTCATCCAAGATGACCTCTCGCGCCTTGACACGTCTTTCTTCTCACTGACGAAGAATGAACTTGAGAGGGTTGATCCACAGCAGCGACTACTACTCGAGATAACGCATGAATGCCTTGAGGATGCAGGAGAAATTAATTATCGGGGAAAGCAAGTCGGCTGCTACGTTGGTACCTTCGGGGATGATTGGTTGATCATGAATACCAAGGAGCCCCTCCAAGGAGGATTGTACGCTACAACTGGAGGTGCAGATCTCATGATGGCCAATCGCATTTCGTACGAATATGACTTTCAAGGACCAAGGTATGCGTTGCCTCTCATGGTTTGAACCGCGCTGACATATTGAGTAGCATGGTTATAAAAACAGGATGCTCCAGCTCAGCGGTAGCGCTCCACGAGGCTTGTCGCGCCATTCAAAGAGGCGATGCCTCCAGCGCCATCGTCGGAGGTGCCAACATGATCATGACACCAGCGCTGACAGCAACAATGTCATCTGGTGAAGTGCTGGCCCCGGATGCGTCCTGTAAGACCTTTGACGCTGCTGCTGATGGCTATGCACGCGCGGAAGCCATAACGGCTATTTACATCAAGCCCCTGTTTGATGCTATCCGCGATGGCAATCCGATAAGAGCTATTGTGAGAGGCACGGCTGTGAATTGCGATGGGAAGTGCGTCAGCCTCGTGACCCCGAATGGAGCGGCTCATGAAGCTCTGATGAGAAATGCGTACCGTGATACTGGGCTGGATCCGAAGGATACTGCATTTGTCGAGGTAAGCTACCACCACCAGTGGATTCGGAATCGGTAGGCTAACGAGTCAGTGCCATGGTACTGGGACACCAACGGGTGACCCTATCGAGGCCACAGCAGTAGGAAAAGTCTTTGGGGGAGAGAAGCAGGTTTTCATCACTTCAGTCAAACCTAACCTCGGGCACTCAGAGGGTTCTGCCGGGCTGTCATCGGTCATCAAGTGTGTTCTCGCTCTAGAGCATCAGACGATTCCGCCCAACATCAAATTTGTGAACCCCAACCCTAATAGTAAGCCTGCTATACCTTCATTGTTCATGATTACCTAGCTTACGGTCAAGTCCCCTTCTCCAAGTATAACCTCAGTGTTCCAATCGATCCAACACCATTTCCGACAGACCGCATGAATAGAGTCAGCGTTAACTCTTTTGGGATCGGGGGAAGCAATGCTCATGTAAGTCTCTATGCTTCTCGGCTAGTCTCTTTTTTGAAACTCAATCTATCCAAGGTTATTCTCGAGTCATATACTTCGGAACAAGATCGGGCTTCAACCTTTGTCGATCAACAAAGCTCTCAATCCCCTTCTTTGCTTCTATTGTCAGCCAACACGGAATCTTCCCTCCAGAGGCAGATCCACAACCATAAGGAATGGGCAGCTAATAGTCCCAATTCCATCTCCAATCTCGGCTTTACTCTTGCAACGCACCGTAAGCATCTGCCCCACAGGGCGTTCATTGTCTCTCAGCGTGAAAGGTCAAGCGAGGTCTCGAGTCTGTCCAAAGTGCCTCCTGGCCCTCTGTCTCTGGTATTTGCCTTCAGTGGACAAGGCGCACAGTGGCCATGTATGACCAAAGAACTCATCGAAAGCGATGCAGTTTTTCGCAGTGACTTGAGTGCCATGAATTCTGTCCTCCAGGGGCTTGAGTTTCCGCCGAGCTGGAACCTCATAGGTAACAAGCCCAAACGGAACATCAAAAGGGATGCTAAGATAAAGTAGATGAGCTCCTAGCACCTGCGGAAACCTCCCAAATACACCGAGCTGAACTGTCACAACCTCTCTGCACAGCTATCCAGTTGGCACTAGTCAACAAGTTTTCTCGCCTAGGACTCACCCCGTCTGCTATCGTCGGCCATTCCAGTGGAGAAATAGCTGGTGCTTACGCAGCTGGTCATATCTCCATGGAAGAAGCCATTATTATTGCATACTATCGTGGTTATGTGACAACAAAGCAGACCCTTTGCGGGAGCATGGCAGCCGTCGGGATGGGAGTTCAGGACATTTCCAAGTATTTAACTGATGGTGTTGTTGTGGCTTGTGAGAACAGTCCGGAGAGCAGTACCATTACCGGAGATGCAGGCCGAGTCGCTCAAATCGTTGAAGCGATCAAACAGGCTGATCCTGACATGTTTGCTCGTCTACTCAAGGTCGATATGGCTTATCATTCACGTGAGTCTCATGCCACACCCTAGTGTCTCTGTTGACAATCTTTTAGAACATATGTTGCCATTGAGTGCCACGTACCGAGGTCTCCTTGAGTCTGAACTCCTGAAGCACACTGGCCCTGTCTCCTCCACTCACATTGGGATGTTCTCCACTGTCACCACTGAGTTGGCAGATACATCTCTTCGCGATCCGTCGTATTGGACCCAGAATCTTATATCACCGGTCAAATTCTCAACAGCTGTGTCAAACTTGCTGGCAGCCAAGCAAACCTGCCTCTTCCTGGAAATCGGACCGCACTCTGCCTTGGCTGGACCTCTGAGGCAGATCTGTTCATCATCTTCACAGCCCTTTCACTACATCTCTTCCCAATCTCGAGATAAAGATTCCTCTACCGCCTTTCTTAGTGCATTGGGCAAACTCTACCAGTATGGCATCGCTATAGACCTCGAATCGCTGTTCCCTAACCCAAAGGCCATATCAGGCCTACCAACCTATCCTTGGGACCACAGCGCAACATACTGGGGCGAAAGTCGTATATCGAAGGCATGGCGATCTAGAGAGTACCCTCAGCACTGCCTTCTTGGGTCACGTAACTTTGAGGGATCGGATCTAGAACCTCAATGGCGAAACATCCTCAGTCTGGAGGATGTGCCTTGGCTTATGGATCATAAGCTGAAACAAGACGTGGTTTTCCCGTTCGCCGGGTATATCGCTATCGCTGGTGAAGCCATCAGACAGGTTACTCGGTCTCCTGTTGGTGCGGGCTACCGCCTGCGACATGTCATTGCTCATCGAGCGCTTCTCCTTTCTGACTCGGTTGAAGTCTCGACTAGCTTGCAAATTCACCACCTCAACGATCTTGAGGACTCTACATGGTATGCCTTTACCATATCGTCATACGACGGTTCAGGTTGGACCAAGCACTGCACGGGACAAGCAAGCATTCTTGAGACGGCCAGAACCACGAATTGGGTCCCTGAGGTTCTCCCTCGACATGTTGATTGTGCACGCATATATAGCCAACTTGCCCATGTTGGATTCATCTACGGCCCAGAGTTCCGTGGCCTGCTGGACGCGACGGTTTCTCCTTTGGAAGACATTGTCCATGGCCGTATCTCCAACAGGACTGCGCAGAGAAATTCCCCATTTACTCTACATCCGGCAACGATAGACACCGGTCTCCAGTTACTTCTTGTCTCTCAAGCGAGGGGCCTGGCTAGAAACATTTCCGAGCTCGTTGTACCTACAGCTATTGAAGAAGTCGAGGTCAGCGCAGGCTCAGATTTGATGGATGCCAAGGCATGGGGGCTACACGGAACAGATTTGTGCGTCGAGATTGATGCTGGGGGTAAAGTCGCCCTGCGTGCTTCATGTGTACAATTGAGGCCGTTGGGAGAAGACATACCGCTTGACTCACTAGACGTTCACGCTGCTTCGAGACTCAATTGGCTTCCGCACTTTGACTTCGTGGACGCCTCGAAACTCTTTGTTCCACCGGCTATCAACAGAGAGGAGTGCCACTTACAGGAAGAGCTGGCCCTTCTTTGCATTATCGAAAGTGTAGAAAAGATCAAGAATCTTGAGCCATGCCAGCCTTTCTTCAACAAGTTTCGAGATTGGCTCAAGAGACAGCTTGACATTGCTGCGTCAGGAGATTACAAGCTTGTCAGTGAATCACGACAGCTTCTTGACATACCTCAAGAGCTCAGGCTCTCCAAAATCGAAGAAATCACTCAAAAGCTAGTGAAAATGCCGCAAAAGGCTCTCACTATCGGACTCCGACGCCTCTTTGATAATATGGAAAACTTGTTCACTGGCAAAGCAGTAGCCATTGAGACGTTGCTCGAAGACAACGTCTTGGCAGAGCTATATAATGTCATGACTTTCGATTACTCCAAGTTTCTGCGCATTATTTCACACACACGCCCAACTCTCAAAATTCTTGAGGTCGGAGCTGGGACAGGAGGTACTACCGAGACTATCCTCCGAGGCCTGGCGCAGGTCCAAGGGCTTCCGGCCTACGCTGTCTACAACTTCACAGATATATCCGCTGGTTTCTTTCCCGCTGCCAAGGATCGTTTCTCCGAGGCTCCAAACATGGAGTTCAACGTCTTGGACGTCTCCCAGAATCCTTTAGAACAGGGGTTTGAGAGTGGAGCTTATGATCTCATCGTCGCAGCCAACGTGTTGCATGCTACGCCTTCGCTGCACGAGACATTGAGGAATATTCGGGAACTACTCAAGTCGGATGGCATGCTCGTCATGACAGAAGTTTGCAGCCTATCGCGGTTGACTAACTATGTGTTTGGGAACTTTTCTGGCTGGTGGCTGGGAGATGATGATGATCGACCAGATCAGCCTTACGTGCCTGTATCACGATGGAACCAAGAGTTGAAGGAGGCTGGCTACAGCGGAGTCGATGTGGCTGTATATGATGACGAAGAGCCATATCGGCATTGTGCTGTCATAGTGGCTAGCAAAGAACCTCTTGCGGTCGCTCACTCTTCTTCTGTTACTCTACTAGCCCGGCATCCACATAGGTATCCAGCTACTCATGTCTCAGCTGCACTGGAAATTAGAGGCTGGAAGATCGCAGTGCAAAGAATCGAGGATCAAGTGCCTCAGGATCAGAATATCATCTCTTGCCTTGACTTGGAAGCCGCCTTCTTTGAAGACATTTCCCAAGAAATGTTCATCAAGTTCCAAGAATTCACACAGAACCTTGGATCTACCACTGTTTTATGGCTCTTGCCTCTAAGCCAGATCGGGAGTTCGAATCCAAGATCGGCTCAAACACTGGGTGTTGCTCGAACTCTTCGATCCGAACTAGGGCTGAACTTTTACACGCTAGAGATTGACCTCAATGAGGGTCGTTTTGGTATTCTTATTACCAGCGTCTTTGAGAAGGTTATAAAAGAGCGCGATAGCGAGGCTCTTGAGCCAGACAAGGAATACATTGTGCACAATGGTGCAATCTGTGTTGGCCGCTACCAACCTATACGTATCGCGGAAGAAGCGATGGAAAAGGTCCAGCGCGGGGAGGTAATGAAGACTTTGCGAGTTGACAAGCCGGGATCCCTTGAGTCAATGAATTGGATAGCTGCCACGATTCCAACCGAGATCATGGAGGATCAGATTGAGGTAAAGGTCCACTCCGCTGGTCTCAATTTCCACGACGTTGTCTCAGCCATGGATCTGATCCCCTCTGAGACTCCCCATGTATTTCCCGGCATCGAAGTGTCCGGTGTAGTCAGACGCCTCGGGAGCGCAGTGACTGGCTTTTCTATCGGAGATCGCATCATGAGTATATGCTACAGTGATGGCTTCTCTACGCACTTCACAGCTAAGCATCACTACATGCACAAGATTCCCGACGAGATGAGCTTTGAAGAAGCTGCCACCATTCAATGTTGCTTCTCTACAGTCATATATGCATTACTTGACGTAGGAAGGATGCGCAAAGGAACCAGCGTGCTGATTCATTCTGCCTGTGGTGGTATCGGTCTTGCAGCTCTTCAGGTCGTGCAGATGATGGAGGGGGAGATATACGCTACAGTTGGAAACAACGAGAAGAGAGAATACTTGGTCAAGGAGTATGGAATCCCGCGGGAGCGCATCTTCCACTCTCGTGATGCGTCGTTTTTGGATGGCGTGATGCAACAAACGGCCGGGAAAGGCGTCGACCTAGTTTTGAACTCTCTCAGCGGCGAGCTTCTCAATGCTTCTTGGAAGTGCGTCGCCAAATCTGGAACCCTCCTTGAGCTTGGTAAGCGTGACGTAGCTTGGTGCGGTCAACTTGACATGAGCGGCTTCTTGGATAACAGGTCGTATTGCGGCATCGACATGCACTACTTGATAGGAGAGCATCCTATCTTGGTAAAGGAGTAGGTCACGTCCTCAGTAAACTTGAAAAATTCAGAGCTAACAGATTGACAGTGTGATGGAAAGAACTCTCAAGCTCTTCAGACAGGGCAAGCTCAGACATCTTATACCCGTCACCCCTTTTCCTGCCAGAGACGCTAGGAAGGCATTTCGCTACCTCCAAGATGGCCAGCATATAGGGAAGGCAGTCCTCGAAATGCCTATAGATCCCTCGGATCTCGAGGCAAAAGTGACAACCCGAAGCATACGGCTGGACCCTCTCGCATCTTACTTTCTTGTTGGTGGATTGGGCGGTCTCGGTAGAGCCTTGGCAGTCTGGTTAGTGGAGCGAGGGGCTAAGCATCTTGTGTTTCTCTCGAGGAGTGGCATGGCGAACGACAAGTTTTCCATAGAGCTCGAAGCCATGGGATGCAGTGTAACCGCAGTCAAGGGAAGCGTCAAAAATATGGAGGAGGTGGAAGATGCTATCAGCAAGGCCCCATATCCCATCAAAGGCGTGTTTCATCTCGCCATGGTTCAAAGGGTAAGTCATCAAGCAGGTTCTGTAGCGATCAAGACTGATAACTATAGGATTCTCCTCTGCTGGAAATGAAGTGGGAGGATTGGAAAGACGCCATCGAGCCCAAAGTCAATGGAACTTGGAACCTCCATCGAGCACTCCATGACCAGCCCCTGGACTACTTCTGGCTAGCAAGTTCCGCAGTCACATTTGCCGACCAGCCTGGCCAGGGCAACTACAAATCCGGATGCATATTCACCGAATCCTTCTGCCAGTACAGAAACTCTCTCGGTCTTCCCGCATCGGTGCTCTCAATATGTGGTATTGAAGACGTCGGATACCTGGCAGAGAACCCATCCGCGCTTCGCAGCATCAAACTCCAGGGTCTACACACTGTGAGGGAGAAGGAGTTTCTTGAATGTGTAGAGGCTTCGCTGTTCAATTCGGCTCCGAGCAGTCATAGCTCTGCCGGTGGTAGCCTCGAGATATTGAGTGGGTGGTCACCATGGAAGAACAATGGCCATATATTCATGGGTATGAGGTCCCATCTCCACCTCGATGATCCCAAGAACCCGACCAATTGGCGTCGCGATCGCCGGATGGGCGCATATCACAACCTCTCTACTGGAGACCAATCCGATACGCGAGGCGAGAGGAGTCAACTCAAGACTTTTCTACAGAATGCCGGAGATGCCATTGAAACGCTAGCAAAGGAAGAGTCGATTGACTTTCTATCTGCCGAGATTGGCGCAAAGATCAACGATTTTCTGCTCAGACCAGATGTTCCTGTTGATCCTAAACTCAAACTATCCGAGATTGGTCTTGATTCACTTACTGCGATTGAGTTGCGGCGATGGTTTAGTCAAGTATTTGGGTTGCAAGTGAGTGTGTTGGAGATGCTTGGGGCGCCGTCGTTGAGGGAGGTTGGAAAGATTGTAGCAACCAGATTGGGGGAAAAGCTCAATCGGCGGGATATATGATGAAGTCGTTTTTATAGGTATTAGTGTCTTTTTAGGGTCCCCTTTCTTTAATCTCAGTAAAGAGCCCCATAAGCTTAGGCTAGAGTTGCCTAAATATCTTCATTACTTAGGATAGAGGTTCCAATTTTTCTTGCCTCCCCTAGTCAGATACTGGGAGAGCCACATTCCGGACTTCGTAATATGCATCCACCGCGCTGATCATAATTACCATCCGATAGATTAGATTGCGGCACCATCTTTTCGCACCAATGTCTTTGAGGCTTAACAAGTGACATATCCGGGTTAATTCCAAGGCAGGTCTCGCATTGCCGATCCTCTATGGAGTAAACGCGTATTGATTTCGGTCCTGAGAGGAATTGCATCAGCCATCCCGCGAGCTAACTATGACAATTGCCTTGGGAATCGTCGTAAAGAGTAGTAGTCTTCAGTGCCAAGCTGCTCAGCCCGTGTATACTCGGTACACGACTCACGCAAGTCACTGGTGGAAAGCATCGAGAGTCATGAGCTGATTACTTCTTCTTATGTGAAACGAACAGCCTTATTTAACCCAGGTTTCAGCGTCTTTCGCCTCCAGGATAAGCATAACACTATCCCGTGGTGCGTAAACAAATGGCCGTGCTGGTGGCCTGCTACTGGCCCACTGTTCGGACCAGGATGCGGCTCCGTATTCATCAACCTCGATCCTTACCATAACGCATCGTGAAGTTTGATAGAGACTTATAAAATGAGCCTCAACTTTAGATTTTTAGTAAGATCTTGCTTAACATTCTTAGCTAGTCTACAACTGGATCTATATCACTTCTCTCAAGACTTGGCATCAAGCTAAAGAAGCTTGATCCCTCCGTTTCAACTCGCATCATTGAAACACGCTCCCCACAAAAGACTAACCCTTTAATACCAAGCTCAACCATGTCATCGAGTTTCACATCCCCAAAAATACTGCCGACGTTCCACGGAATAAAACAGTGATGCCAAAAGTCCGCCAATAATGACCTGTAGCTACTCTTGGCATGGTCTGGGATACCATCAACTGGGTCGTGATACGGCCTGTCTCAAGTTTCAAGTTGACAAAACAGGACCATTTTTTTTCTGGAAGATTTCTAGGAGGACATATTCTCCGCCGCTTACGGTAAAGCCTGCGAGAGAAGAAGTTGGCCGAGATAAATATACCAATGCCTTCCCACTAACTCACCTCTCTATTTCATTTTCTGCTATTCATTCGTTCGTTTCTTGTTTTATCTTTCCCACATTCTTTTTTTCTTCTTCACCATGAAGTTTCTCTCTCTTCTCTCCGTGGCCGTCGCCGCGCTGGTCTCCAACGTTTCCGCCGCCGGCGTAACCGGCACCCCCGAGGGATTCGCCTCCGAAGCCACAGGCGGCGGCAGCGCCGAGGGCGCGTACCCCAAGTCAACCGATGAGCTGGTCTCTATGCTTGGCGACTCTACCACGCGCGTCATCCTGCTCGACCAGGAGTTCGACTTCACCGGTACCGAGGGCACTGCGTCCGAGCAGGGCTGTGCTCCTTGGGGTACGGGCTCGGGCTGCCAGACGGCTATCAACAAGGATGATTGGTGTAACAACTATCAGCCTGATGCCCCCAAGGTCGATGTTTCGTACGATAAGGCGGGTTTGAACCCTATTATCGTCAACTCGGATAAGTCGATTGTTGGTGTTGGCGCGAATGGTGTCATCAAGGGCAAGGGTCTTTATATCAAGGGAACCAAGAATATTATTATTCAGAACATCCATATTACTGAACTGAACCCTCAGCACGTTTGGGGAGGAGACGCTATCACCCTTGATGGCGCTGATCTTGTTTGGATCGATCACGTCACAACCTCCAACATTGGCCGACAGCACATCGTCCTTGGCACCAACGCTGACAACCGAGTCTCCATCACCAACAACCACATCAACGGCGAGAGCCAGTGGTCTGCTACCTGTGACGGACACCAGTACTGGTCCATGTACTTTACCGGTTCCAGCGACGTAAGGCCCAAGCCCCAACCATTCCCGATCTACGCATCCATACTAACACTCACCAGATGATCACCATGAAGAACAACTACATCACCAAGACCTCCGGCCGCGCCCCCAAGGTCGCCGGAAACACCGTCCTCCACGCCGTCAACAACTACTGGTCCGACAACTCCGGCCACGCCTTCGAGACCAGCGACCAAGCCAAGATTCTCGCCGAGGGCAACCTCTTCCAGGACGTCAAGGCCGCTATTGAGGAGGGATCCACCGGTGCCATCTTTGCCAGTCCTGATGCTTCCGCCAACGCTGCCTGCTCCAGCGCTGTTGGTCACGTCTGCGAGGTTAACCAGTACGATAACTCTGGTTCTCTCTCTGGTACCGATTCTAGCTTCTTCAGCTCTTTCGGTGGAAAGGGCGCTGAGGCTAAGCCTGTTTCATCCATCACTGGCCTTGCTGCCAGTGCTGGTTTCGGAACCATTTAAGCGCCAGTGGCTTTGACGAGGTATTGATGACCTCTGGAATCACTAGCAAAGAATGGAGGCACTGCTTTCGATGTATATAATCTCGGGCTTTCGGGCTTATGTCTAGCCAGAGTATATAGAAACATGGGTTAATAGAGACTTCAGTTTCAACATGTTTAATCTCAAGTGATCTAAGACCATTTCATAAACCCAGCACAGTCTTCGTAGCGAAGCTCTGGAAACATCATCTGAGCGGTTTCCAGAAGCCAGTCCTCGTAGTCACTCAAGCAGACTTCCGTCCATAAGACTAAGAAGATGGTTAGGGGAACTTTCGCAGTAAATCTCGAGCTCTCATTCTGGGTATCACTATCCAAACAACGACCGCAGATTATTCTCCTCCATGACATCAATCCAATGCACACTCGCAGCCCCAGACTTCTCTTTATCATACTCATTCCAGATCGTCTGCACCAATGTCTTCGCCACAACAATCGGTCTCGGCGGCAGCAGCGCCTCCAACGCATCGAGCCTCCCAACGATAAAACATCTCGCTTCCACAATCTTCATTCGCGACTCTGTACCAGTAGATGTAGATAATCGCTCGATATCTTCGTCTGCTTGGATGAGTTGTCCGATGTAATCCGATAACCCGCAATGCTCTGCACTGTCGAGGTCAAAAGGCGCCGGTGTCGTGAGAGGGGCTTGGGTCTCAGGACTTGAGGTTGTATCGGAGGGTTCGAAGCGTAGACCGGTGCTGGCGGTGATGCAGAGCAGGGGTTGGGTCATTTTACTCCCCGAGTCCGCGGGGAGTTGCTCGATCAACTTTGTTAGGCGGAGACTCAGTGGTGTGATGCATTCTTCCCATGGGATATGTGCATCGGCTGGACCGGAAAGATTATCAGGTAGTCTCAGAAGTACCAACTCTGGGAACGTTTGGTAGATATGGATAAGACCGGCGAGACGATACGCCTCGGCGACATTGACTAGATGGCGGCATGGTGTTTTCTGATCTCCTGTCTCAGTATTCGCAGGTGCAGACTCGAAGTCCAAACCAAGGAGCTTTTCCTCCAACGTTTTGGCCTCTTCAATCATGTTTAGTGCAGTAGCGTGATCGCGCGTCGCAAAAGGTCCAGGATGTTTAACGTGATATCGATAGTTACGGCAGAGTCGCAAAGTCTGCGTCAGAAGTCGTGATACTGTGTTTGAAACGCCCGTCCATGGATGCGGCATGTCGTCGACGACTGGTTCAGTGGGTGGAGCTGTTGGATATTCGTCGACACTGATATCCTCAACTTCTTCGGCCTCGTATGTGGTGTATGGGTTCGTGTCTGAAACGACAGAGAGTAGTAGCTCGCAATATGTCCAGCTCTTGTTAAAGACGTTGAGTAATTTCCGCTCTTCCTCTGACAGACGCCGTTTTTGCTTGTTTATCCGGTGAAGAAGAGCTTTTGCTTCTCT
The DNA here is from genome assembly GCA_014898875.1 of Fusarium miscanthi. NCBI lineage: Eukaryota > Fungi > Ascomycota > Sordariomycetes > Hypocreales > Nectriaceae > Fusarium > Fusarium miscanthi. The sequence goes on from JAAVUA010000074.1 coordinate 120,070, forward strand.
GAGGAAGGGTATACCCAGTTGCGTCGCGTTCAACCAACAGATACTGGTGCCTATACAAAACAACCCGTAAATCAGACCCATAGGCACGGTATCCAGATTCGGTGATGATTTGACAACGCGCAGCTCCGCCTCGATTACATCAGTAGCATTCTTCATCATGGCGATAGACGTCTTCTTCATGTGCGGCATCTTGGAGGAGAGATATGCGGATGACATGCTCTGCAAACTGGTAGATACAGCTTCCGAAGTTGACCAAAGAGTTGTTGCTAGCATGCGATTCGAGTTTGTCGGTGAGTCATACTGCGACCATAAAGAGCAGATATCACGGAACCAATATTCAACGAGTTGAGTTGCGGGATCTGTTATCGGTGGAGGGACAAAGAGCGTTGAGAAGTTTTGCTGAACTGGGAAAAGAGCAAGCTCAGTGCTTGTATCAGAAAAGTTATCGAATGTCGGTGTCGCTAGATCCAACGTGTCGGGCGTCCATTCAAACTCTGGCATCGGAAGGCCTTCAACGGGAAGATGGGGCGGGAACTGAGATATAAAGTCATCTGTCGGACTCATTTCAGATTCCACAAGCTGAGCATCTTGTTGAGCCTCCAAAGGCTGTGTGTTCAGCATAAATTCACCAAAAACTCCCTGGTTCGCATCGCTGGAGCTGTAGACTGAGCCAGCAGTAGTGAACGATGCAGTAGATGCAGTGTCGAGTTGTCGTTTTGGCGGTCTACCACGACGCTTCTTGGTGCCGCCGGTTTGCTTTGGTGATGTTTGGAATTTGTGCTCGACGAGTTCAACTGGTTTTTCATGCTTGGTAGACCATCTCAAACCGCGTTGATAGCCTCCACACTGAACGCCTCGCGATATGCAAACTTGACATTCTGGTTTTGCCTCATCGCATTTCAGCTATTCCTTATCAGTCGCGTTCATCCGCCATCCGGAAATTGACTTACGTGTTTGGTCCGGCAGGTCAAGCATCCGGATCTCGATCTAACGGGGAGCTTCCGTTTGGCAGTGGACCTGGCACTTGATTCAGGCTCCTCCATGGTGAGTTTATATAGGGTGTGAGCAAGTTTATGGGGCGGGTTGAGATGAGAAAAACGTGCTCAGGTGGTTGATGATAAGAATTGAAGTGAAAGTGAACTGGGCTTCCCCGCAGAAGACAGGGCGCGGTGATGAGATTGGTTTAGCGGGAGCCGCGGAATTGGTAAGCCTGGCTGTGATTTGTTGGAGAGGGATTCGCAACTCCGCAAAGCCGAGAGGTTACGTCGTATTGAAAACAGTCCAAGACTCCAAGTATTGGTAGGGCTCGGTAGTTGCCACTACACTACGGCATGATAACTATCTTGAGTTGTGACAGGCAGATTGAGCCATGGTCGAGATAGCTTTGCTTCAGTTCAGTTCCGGAGAAGGTAAAGCTACGGATAACAACGCGATACTGTACTTGCAAGTTAGTGGCGATAAGGAAATGGAGCTCACCGGCGTCGGGTGGAGGGATCTGCCAACCCGACAATTCGGGGAGCCAATGAAAGACATTGTGCTTTCATTAGCCCAACTTCATACATCAGTCACCAGCTTTCGGTGGAACATGCAAGAATTGTTGACTACGAGACATGGCAAACTTATGGTATTTTTATCATAAACCTTCATTCAAGTCATTAAGCATAAGATATATCAAGGGTGTTCTGGTATACCAATCACTCCGTTGGACTCTCGACCTTTTTCTCTTCCGTCGCCAATTCATCCGTGGCTTCGGCAAGGTCCGGTCTTTCTCCGAGAATCACATCGAGGTCCTGTCAAAATCATCAGCAGCAATCTTCACAGAAAGCATGACATGAAACTTACCGGGCCCTGGAATGTCTTCTTTCCGTACAAGACCCAGTATCCTGTCAGGAAGATGGCAAAGATGCCAATGACAGCCGAGACGTAATCTGAATCTGTTGTCAGCATATAGTCAATAGAAGAGGGGGAGGGAGATGTACTCATCAAGCTGGCGTCGACTGGCAGAACGGGCGGGAAGCAGAAGAACTAGGTACGGGTTAGCTTGGCAGTGTTGGCGGGGAGTATGACCTACGATCGATGTGATGAAGACGTAAAGAACGGCAACGTAATTAAGGATCAAACCCCGAACCTTTCCAAACCTCCAAGGTGTATCCGCGCTCTGAAACCTCGTCAGAGTATCTCTCCCCCGGATAATAAGCGTCGCAAGAGGAATAGCATACGACATGTTCAACAAGATTGTACAGCTCGAAATGAACGCATTGAACGCAACGGTCGGTCCGAGATATAACAATCCAAAGATTGCATTGAACACCCACGTCAGAACAATAGTTCTAACAGGCACTTCCCATCTTGGGTGGATATGGCTAAAGTACTCGTGATATAGAGTACCTTTATCACGAGCCATAGCGTATAGGAGTCGGGAGGCGCTGGTGATCGAACCGTTGGTTCCATGGATGAAGCAGATTGCCAGCATGAGCGTGAGAAATGTGGTACCGGCGCGGCTGCCGGTCGCTTGGAGGATGAGCTCGACGATAGGCATGCCTGTTGAGGTAGCGACGATGCCAGAGAGGTCGGTGAGACAGAAGAGCATCACGAGGACGAAGATTGTTCCGCTGCTTTCGTTAACATACACCCTCCCCTTGAAGAGGTCTACTTACGTCGTTCCCCCAACACCGACAGCGTATACCATCGCTAAAGGTGCATCGCGAGACGGCGTCGGCATCTCCTCCGTCATGTGCAACACAGCATCGTATCCAATGAGTGACAGTGCTGACTGCAGAAGACCCAAGATCCACGCAATTCCGTCGTTCCAGCCTGTTTCGTTTGCAAATGTCGCAAAGACGAATTCGGGGTCGGTTTTGGCGGATGTCGAGAGAAGGACGACGCTGGCGACGAAAACACTGAGAATGGACCAGTACACTACATAGTCGGTTAAAGGTCGCGTTCAAGGGATTCGGAAGGCTTACGGGCGAGGTTGTTCCAGGCACCCAGGATCCGGTTGCCGAAGGTCATGGAGAGAGTGCCGAATGTGAGGACGGCCATGAAGATTAGGTACGTTTTCCATGCTGCTACAACGTAGTTTCCGCCGGATGCTACGACGCAGGCAGCCGAGATGAATTGTGCTATAAAGGTCAATTTTAAGCTCTCAACTGCACAGAATTACAAACCTGCGAAGAAACCCTCAGTCGTCACGAGCGTCAGCCATCCAAAGATATTGATGTATCCAACCGCAAAACTCTGCTATTGTCAGTACTATCCCAGCAGTTACGCATCACAAAACTCACCATGACCTTCCTCCACTTCTCAGAGGTCAATGCCCATTGGAAATGATACTGCCCACCAGCAGTCGGCCAAATCGCCGCCAACTCGCCCAAACTGGCTGCCAGCGCGAAATTACACAAGACACAGAAGACAAAGCCATACAAGAAAGCAACGGATCCCCCAGAAGGAAGAACAATGGATAGACTTCCTGCTAGACAGATCCAAGTACTGGACTTCACATTAGACCATGGTTTGGACAGAGAGATTGGGAGAGACACACTTGAGAATGGCAAAGGTCATGGCTACCATGGTGATCTTTGATAGGCGAGGCCGAAGATGGCCCTCGCCTTGGGTATTATGTGTATGGTCTGTCATTGCGATGTTTTCTGATACGAGCTATTCACTAAAACATGGCGATTTAGGAAATTGAGGAGCGAGGTGCTCGACTTGTATATGCTGAGAGTCCCAGCTTGTCGAGAACCCAAAGGTTGCGGGGAAGCTCCCCCTTCAAAGAATAACGTTAATAGTTAAACACACGAGGCAGTGCTAGATCCTGTTTACTAGTAGTAGTATCATCCAACGACTTGATAGGTAGATTTTCGAGAAGCTGGCGGCGCATCATCGATATCGACCCCTGTTTTCGAAGAGAGACACAACCAGTGTCAACCCAAAACGTAATATCCCAGATTCTCTGCGCCCGCAAGTAAGTGTTCCAGACTGGCACGATCTCTAATCATAGTATAGACCACGAGGCGTTGCGTGAACTCCACAAATTCGATGGTGAAGAAGGAATATCAGACTAAAATTACCGCTTCGAGGTTAGTTTTTCGGGCGAGCCCCCGCAGTGCAGAATTCCAGCTGCGTGAGAGTATTGGACGCCATGGTACTGTGATTCGTGCGATTTGCCTCGAGGGATATGGCTTTTGATTGGGGGCTTGCTCTGTCGGAGTGATGCTGGTTTGTGGTTAGCCGTGAATATCTGGATTGGGTAATTTCTGCCATGATTTGCTGTCCAGGTGACGATTGAGTGGTAATAATTGTCTATACAAGGTAGATTTCATAGCGAAGGATCTGTATCCGGGTTGGTACCTGGTTTAAATCCTTGGCTGCATCGTAAATGCGATGATGGATGATGAATCTGGGGTAATGTGGATCTCGGTGTTTATTTGTAACACTGGTGGATAAACAAATGCATGTAGTACGTGCTGCTTCTTATCATTTCATTGCAATCCAGAAGGATCAGTACTCATTAAACAGAGATCAACGACCATCGACTCTCATGCCACTGACGCCTGGAAACACTTCGTTTAATGTGCTTAAACGTTTGTTTGAGGCGTACGTATATCACATATTTCAAGATTGTGGGACCGTTCCCAAGGCACCAGGGACTAATTCCTCATGCCCACTCGGATATCAACCCGGGAGCTCTACCCATGCAACACTTGCGCTAGTAGATGGTCGATTAGCAAGCGGGACATGCCATTCAGCTGTCTTCTGTATGCGTGGCAGTAGTTAATCCTTACTCCACTCAATATCACCCTGTCATTACGTATTAACAGTCTTGTTATTCAGATCTTAGATTATGCGGATCCTGTAAGTTCCTTCATGCTCAACATACTCTTCACATGGTATATCTTGCCTACTCCAAAGCCCTCCATCCGTGAGTCTTTGATATACTTCGTCTTGACCAGGGTGTTTTTGCTTACATTGACTGATCCAATGCCTCATCAGACCCCAAGCAGTACGCGAGTCGCTTGAGGGACCGAGTGTCTCCTGCAACGGCAATGGGCTCCCGACAGAGCCATGGGAGAGGTCCAACCGTACAAGAACAATATCGGTTGGCTCTCGGATCGGGCCGTCCGAACCTTTAGTTGCCGCATTGAATTCTAAACAGATTCTGACACCTGGGCATTCATGAGAAGCACCGAGCTTTATCCATATTAGGAAAGAATCGAACGACTCCTCCATAGGCCAGGCTATGTTCTTGAGAATCCCAGGTTCAAGCTTCTCAAGGCGAGCAGCGACTCCAGGTGGAAGCGCATCACTCAGCAACTTACAAACATTGCAGCCTTGCTCAACCGCCTGCATCCAGCCTCGATAAGTAAGATGGTGGCTCTTGGAGCTTGGGAGGGAGGTGTCGGTTATGGCAGCCGTCCAGTCAAAGGACTCTTTACATGCGCCACACAGGTTCATACTAAAATATGAATAAGTTTTAACTGTTGATGAATCGCCGTTTTGCCGGTGTATGTGACTTGTTGAAACGAACATGTAGTTGCAAGAAACTTTTATCCCTTGGCGTAAGCGTAACATAAGGTGGTATGACACGTGGTGCTATGGGATTTGAGCACTTATAATGAGAAAACAAGGGTGCGATACATGACACGCCGGCCTTGTTCTGTAAATGGTATGATTAATAAATGTGTTTTACTAAGAACTCGAACCGATGTGATCCCTCGTTTGATCCCTTATTCAAGATGAAGAGATGGAAGAGGCAAGGTCTGTGTGCATCTGGTAAAGCGCAATTCCAAAGAGATGTTACAGCCCGAGTTCTCATATACGTTTAGCCCGTAAAACTGTCCCTGTACAAGTTATTCTAATAATTATGTTTTATTAAGTCAATGCGTTGTAACGTATAGGCTACTAAGTAAGTTAGTTTTACATTTTAGTTATAGCTTCTTCTCTTCGCGAATGAAGAAGCCATAACCTGCATTCTGAATTCTGAGACCAGCAATCTTCAGCATATTCTTTCGAAACTGACCGGTCTGGTGGTCTAGTGGTATGATTCTCGCTTAGGGAAAACCCTAGAGCATTGCTTGCGAGAGGTCCCGGGTTCAATCCCCGGCCAGACCCTTCCTTTTGCCTTGAGCACGTCCTCGCGATGTTTTCTTTTTACGTTGGTGTTGTGGAGACGTGTCTTTTTACTCCGCGGTGGTGGGATAAGCAAAGCACCCACTCTTCCTAAATTTTACCTTACCCTGGACTATTTTAATTATATATATACTATAGATTTCCAGTAGTTATATCCTCAGAATTTGTAGATAAGTCTCTAATATGGTATAATATTTAGTTAGAAATATAATTCCCTGTTTCTTTCTATTTGCTGAGTGGTATGTAGTAAATCGTCGTGGTGCCCTCTTTGCAACTCACTAACATAACACCGTGGACCGGATCAGCGCGCGGTAGAGAAATGAGGAATGAGACCGGACTAATCTACTAAGCGTCACATATTTAAGCAAGGCAGGACATACATAACATTGCAATTGTAGAAGATGGTTGATCATTGACAAACTTGTTCATGCGTCTAACCTCAATCGACGTCATGCACTTGGCCCAAGTCATGAGGGGCCCAAGGGACCACGATTGTACCTGACTTTAGACAATCACCGCCTAATTATAGTTCGTAGATCTACCAGGAACACCAGGGACTGATGCATTCGTTCCCGAGACTAAGTTATCCGGATCAGACAATAGATCTTCTGAACCTTAATGTATTGCTGATGTAATGAGTTTGTGGATATGATCGGCAAGCCACAGTTTCTCTTCGCGGCACTTCATACCAGCTATAAACCTTGATGCTCATAGTAGATAGCTTTTCAAGAACGCAACTCACGTCAGCGGCCCTGAACTTACTGTTGGTTTTCAACAAAAGCTATGTCATCTCATGATATGGCGGCTGACTGATCATAGGATCGACAGTATGACGATAGCTTCAACTGTCGCATGAGGCAAACCCCAACTCTATTCTGGAAGCCCACTCCGTGAGGAATTTTATAAATGTCTGCAAGTCGCCTTCGTGCTGGATCATTATGTTCATACCGCGCAGAACAAAATTGTCTACTACACTGTTCAAATCTCCACCATGAAATTCTTCTTCATCGCCGCTGTAGCTCTCGTGAGCAGCTCTTTCGCTGCACCGGCTGCTGAGAAAGCTCTCACCAAGAAATCATCTCACCACCTAGTGGACACTATCCCATACGATGGTCTTCCTAGTGCGAAGGTCGACCTAGATGCACTCCGCGCTGAGCAGAAGGCAGGTCAAACTGCCACCACGGATGCTAAAGCCAAACGTTCCTCTAAAGTCAAACCAGAGAAGAAGACGAAGAAGCCTACCAAGGCGTCGGCCAAGAAGACCCAGTCCAGAAAGAAGCCCAAGACGACTCATTCAAAGAGATTGCTCAAGTCTTCGTCGACAGGCTTCAAGAACGGTCAGGATCTTCTTGATTCTTTGGATAGTCTTGTTGCACAAATCACTTCTCGAGGTGACAGAATCAGTATGTACCATACTCTTCATTGGATCAAGGTTCGGGAATACTTTCTAACATCATCAGATGGAACACTCCTCAGAGTTCAAGCCGGAAAAGAGACTCGCAACAAAGGCACCACCGACGCCCTCAAAGAAATCATCCAAATCCGTGCTGCCGTCTCCGGCGCCCTAACCAGACTCTCTACCACCAAGAACCTCAAACTCACCAGCGATCAACGCGCCGACGTCCTCGATCTAGTCGAAGATCTCGTCAAAGAACTCCTCCACATCGTCAACGACCTCATCGAGACTCTCGGTCTCAAGCTCAGCCTCAAAGCATCGCTTGGCCCTCTCATGAACATGCTGAGCGATTTCCTAGGCGGTCTGGCGGTGACTGATGGCAAGCTCACGCCAGCGTTGCGTGAGCGCTTGGGGAAATTGATTAGAGCTCAGATTAACGGCGATGGTACTCGGGGATTTGAGGCGCTTGGTAGTGGGATTGAGAATCCGCTCTTGCGTCTCCATGGGTCTCTCAAGACCAGTGTCGGATCGAACTAGTATAGCAGGGATATTGTCATCCGGTTAAGTGCTGGGATGCTGATAGCGGGAGTTTGACTTTCTATGGCGTTGGGTGTTGATTTCGTTATCATACCGCTCCTTAAGCGATTGTTTATAGTTGTAGCAATACCAGGGATCGGCCATTAGTTCTCCAATATTAACCTCATATCACTGCACGCGGCTCTTCTCTTCGGGCACCATTCCCAATTCTTCAGTAGCCCCCTTCGGTTATAACTAGTCAATGCTTCTATTCCCGCTGCGTCAATCGGAGCCAAGCCGTACGCAGGACCCCAACCTCTTTCGTAAACGGAACCAACAGGCGGTGAAGCACTTCACCCCACGGATATACGGGAAGCGATAATTGGCGTCTCACATCTTATCCGTTTCGAGCATGCCATACATATTCTGCGGAGTAGTTCTTCATGATTACCCCAGAAATATGTCAGCAATGCCCAGGGGTTGCTATCGACATGGGGTTTGTGATAACAGTTCCATTTTCGGGATATGATCGACGTATCAGACGATAGTTAACCTGCACCCGGTTCGGGGTACATACGTACGCGAAACTCTGAGGGTCTTTGAATTCAGGGAGAATGGATAAGCTTTCCCCGGATGAACTCTGTTGATATGACAAGTGCTGTAACTGGTTTGTTGGTTCAGCCGCGGATGAGAGTGAAACGGTGAGTCCGATGCTGTTTACTCACGATGTGACGTTGCATCACTTGATTCTTCTTTCCTTGGGTTGGGCATGAAGTTGCACCGCATCTCATTTAGTTCTGACGCGTTTGTGAAGTCCCGAAGGTTTGGAATCATCCATCCTTGCCAATGTGACAGTTGAAGAAATTCACGCAGTCGAGAATGATTCAAGTGTCGGGAAAAGAAATTGCGTACGCTGGTATTGAAAGACAATGCAAGGCTAGCTATGAACAATCCAAACCATCTTCAAGTCCTACAGTCAACAACATACTCCGCATATCGAGAATACCTGCCCAACGTAGCATGATGGAACAAGTTTCCGGTCAAACAATCAAACACCGCAATCACATAAGTACGCTGGCCATCGTTCAACGAAGGATCACGCATGAACTTCTCCGACAGCGCGTAGAACTTCTTCTCCACGTCGAAGCTCATGGTGCGGGTGATAGTCTTTGCCAGGTTGGGCGACACAGTCATGAGTTTCTCAATGACGTGCACTGCGTTGACGACAGAGCCGTTGATGGTGCGCGACTCATGGATCTCCTTGTCGTAGGAGTAGAGATCATTCATGAGGATGGAGTGCTGCACGTAGAGGTCCTCTAGCTCGTCAAAGGGAGCGACTTCCTCGGGGGTATGGTGAACACCGCATCCAAAGCGGATAGCAGCGACCATGAAGCTGAAAGTCGTTAGCATAGATTGATGGACTTGGGGCTGAGGGAACACACGGCTTAGCGATGTCGTGGCGGCGGTAGTTCAAGTACTCGTCCAACGTTGCGTATTTGTCTTGCTTGAATGGTGACTTCTTACGGCCTGCATGGACAAATAGGCCAATGGCTCGAAGGAGGCCAGGTCCAAGAATGGGATCACAGTCTAGCACTTCTGTAAAGTATCGCTTCATGTGTTTGTTCTTGGGTGTCATGGTCACGAATTCATCAACAACAGTTGTTTCCTGAAGGGAGTTAGTTTTGTAAGAGTATCTTGCCCGCTTAGCTTACATCTTGTGTTGCACCGCGCTCCATAACATCTAGATATACTGGTCAGCGAGCTCAACGTTGAGTGGGATGCATACATACCATCGTGGAAGAACAGGAGAAGAAGGGCCTGCGTCAGAAGTTCTATTCGAGTTGGTGACGATGAGGGGTAGAGGTAGACGGCGCATGAAACCGCATCCTCAACGAGCTCGTCAATCTTTCCTTTTCGACGCTCGTCCATAAACTCCACTGGTAGAGTTCCTCGTTCAGATGCCTTGTCGGCACAGATTCGATTCACCAAATCCCGTCCAGCTGCTTCACCCTGCACCCACCATTTAGACTGTCTCACCCATGGCAGAGAAGTATGCCACGGGACGCGCAGCTGTTCGGGATACAGCGTAAGAGGAGCGTCTTCAGGGACATTTCTCTCTCTGAACAGAGAAGCAAAGTCAAGGTCTGGCGGCCCAAGAGTGTCTGGACCAACGGGGTCAAAAGCACGGACCAGAGGTCTAACGGGCAAGTCTTTGTGAGGCATTGTGTATGTGAATAGGGAGGAGAAGATTGGATAACGGATCTACCCAGAACTTCCCGCGACGAATTGCGCCACCGCAGGATTTATGTTCTTTTTCGATTGCCGCAGCGGTGAACGGACCATGAACTGACGACGGCAGCATCGGTTCGGGACGACTCCATAACGGGTACAACGCGCCAGGGGGGGTCAGAAGAAGTGAAGCCAGCAAGGATGTGATAGACCATCCAACGAGTCTGCATCCAACATGCTTGCGTTTTGACTGATATACTTATCCTGCTTGCTAGCCCGGCACGTGATGGCTCGTTGCTTGGTGTGATTCGATGGGAGTGCCGGCATGCGCATGGGTGATGTGATAAGACCCGGCGCTTTTTTGCTACTGTTCTTGGAGAGGAGCTCCGTGGAGCCATGGATGGAAAGTGACATTGAGCATACTTGACTTGCAGTGCGACTCAGCACGCGAGACTAAGCGGGCCCGTTCTGCAATCATACCATGGCCCGTAATCTGCCACGGTCTTTCAAGGGTCAACGACATGACATGTGCAGAAGACCCCTGGACCAACAACACGGTTCGTATACCCACTTTCGGGCGCGGACAACGGTTACGAAAATACTACGCTGCTCCATGCGAAGGCAACCAAAGGATCCGGCCAAGTGGATGACACAATGCAGATCAGGATCCCCTGAAACGCTTGCACTTAGCATTGCCTCGACTGATAATGACTCGTCCACTCTCAGGTCGAGCGGAGCAAAAGCTACTGACATGCCTAATTCCCGCAAAAGCCATGGGTGCCATGCATCCCAGCGTCGTAGCATTACAACACTAAGGCATGCCGACTGCTAGAGCCAACAGCTCGGGTTCCCCTTCTTCGTATCTCTACAGTACGCTCCATGATACGGAGAGTGTTTTTTCATTTGCCTGCCCAGAACAGACTTTGGGCGCCCCCACCTGTTGGTTGCTGCAGAACAAAATCCCTGGTTTTCTGACAATCTGACAAGGGGACATGACACGTAATGGGTCCAGGGAAAATTAGCTTAAACGGTCGCATTTATTTACCCCGGCATTGCTTGGCCGTTGAATGTGACCGTTGGCGGGGGAGGCTGACCATAATAGACGGAGGAAACGACCCATTGTCAAATGTGAATCGTTAGGTGTCATCCGAGGTACGTGCGAGTTTTATGCACGAAGTTGCATAAAATGGTAATATCGGTAAAAACAAAAACTGGGGTTTGTCACAATTGCATGTCGGAATCAGAATTTGGTACTACTTAATTCATGCTAGACTACATCTGCCAATATCTAGACCCAGCTTACTTATCCCAATGGATATCCATCTCAGGAGACTATCCAGACATATACCAGATCCCGTAACACCTCTGTAGTCTCCCACATTCCCATACCGCCCGTGACAATACGTTTTTTGAAGGAGCATTACCATGCTCCAACTCCGAAACCAATAGCAAACCCTGTACCCTAAACCCATCTCAATAAGAACACATTTCCGAAGGAGCATCACCGTGCTACAACTTCAGATCAAAAACAACACCAAGATCGTAAAACATTTAGTCACCACGCTTGAAGAAAGTGGGCATGTCTTCGGCAAGATCATATTCAGATTCCTCGCCAGATGTTCCCCAGCAGACAGCCGAGGAAAGGATGCGGTCGTTGTAAGCAGTCAAGCGGGCCTCATCATCAAAGACGGGAGCATTGAACTTGGTCTTCTGGAAAGTCTCGAGCTCGGGAAGTTGATAGAAGTTGGCCTTCGCGCCAAAGGACTCCTTGGATGAGACGGAGTGCTGATGATCAGAAGATGAGTCCAAGTCAGCATCTTGCCCAACGATGCCCTTGAGCCACTTGTTAACACAGGACTTGGCAGCTTCCATTGCCTGGCGCTGGATCGATTCCATTTCCCGCTGCTGGATAGCCTCCTCAGTCCAGTAGTCATCAATGATGCATGCCTGAAGTTCGTTGATCATTTCGTCACTAGCCTTGATAGTGACATTCACGTCAGACTTGGGCTGGAGGGTGGACTTGATGGTGTCCTTCTGGGTTTCCAAGTCGACCCAACCATCATTGTCATCAAGGTAGTCAGAGACCCGGTCGTCCTCAGTGCCCATGTCAGAAAGGGCCTCGACCAGGTTGATTCGACCAAGGATGCCATAGTCCTTGAGGTGGACACCGCCGGGACCGAGCTCACGGTTGCGAACCACGCTCTTCTTGGTGGTGAAGAACGAGAACATTGTGAAGGTGAAATGCGAGTTGTTGATGCTTAGTGTTTTCGTTGATAAGGGGCGTTGTTGATGGTTGTGGTGTAAGTTGATAGAGTGAGATAGCAATGAGAGCTGTTGATAATGAGAGTTGCCGTTGATGATAAGACTAAGTAATGATCAGAGTCGAATAGTCGTGATGCAAGTAGATGGGGATGATGATGACAAGAACTGAAGTGCCGTGATGTAAGTGAGATGCTGATGAAAGTCGAAGTTCTCTGATATGAGTTGAGAGAAAGAAGGGGGTGAAAGTAGAAGTGTTGTGGTAAGTTGATGAAGAAAGAGATGAGATACCGCAAAGATAACCCAGTCGAAGAGTCTTGCCGAGTGTGTAGAGGTAAGAGTTTGAACCATCCCGGCCCAGGGCGAGAAATTCTCTTATACAGGCGATTCTACCACCTCCTAACTGCCACCGTCATATCAGAGCGAACATGATATGCTCGGACTAGATGAACATAGACTGGCACTGGCAGAGAAACGGCCCTCCAGCCAATGTGACCGCTGCTCGGCAGGCTCCGAGGGGGATGCCTGGAAAGGGAAGTTCATTAACTGAGAGATGTAAGTGCTTCGACCAATCCCAGCTTGTGCCAAGGCCCAAACAGGTATTAACATGCCGGCAGTGGTCTCGATCAGGGGTACACGGCCGGGAACACATGGCATTCGTCATAGGTTTCAACATGCAGTGGCGTGAGTAGTACGAACACGTTTTTGTCACGGACCAGATGCGTCTGTTTGCGTAGACACGCGTTGAGAGTGGGACAGCAGCGGGACGGCGTAGTGGAGATGGCTTCGTCCACAGGAATTCGAATATTGCACTTCAAGGGGTTGTGTATCATTGGAAGTCTGGAATTGCAAGTCACAAAACATTAAAGATGATTTATTAATAGCTCAAAGGAAAGAGTATTACTCGAAACGACACAAGAATGTAGTTGTCATATTAATCACCACCTCAAATATATCAGAGCGAGTTCTCATTGTTTCAATTTGCGTCCACATCAACTTCAAAAGCGAAAGTAGCAACTCCTCACAGCACCTTCTTCTGGTCCTCCAAGCGATACTGTTCAATCATCGACTCCGGAACCCTGACCCTTCCCCTCGGCGCAATCTTCATTCCATGCTCATCCCTCATCATCGCCCAAGTGATGCCCCTTCCCCCCTCAGCGTTGATCTCATACACCGCATTGATCCGATACGCAAAGTCGTAGCCCTCGTAATCAGCGTCTTTCTCATTGTATTCCTTGTTTCCCAGCCCATCTTCAGGCAGGGGCGCGTCGCCGGAGTTTCTCGTGACGGCTTCGTTCACCAGGCAGATGTGAGTGATGGCGGAGTGCGGAGCAGTGCGGTAGAACCAGATGCGCTGGATGCCGGCCATGTTGTACTTGCGGAACTCGTATGTCTTGGTGCCGTCGATGATCTGTTGCATGTAGGGGTCGTTCATGGCGAGGATCATGTCGCTGCGCTGGGGGGCTTTGCTTGGGGAAGACATTTCGCCAAGGGTTTGTGCGAGTGGTTGGTGTTGATGAGGCGAGGAAGCGCTCAGTTGGAGGCGATATTTATTTATGAGGTGAGCCTAAAGTTAGATTAGAATTAGGGAACGTGTTGTATGAGGTTAGGTGACAGAGTGAAGTTGTGTTAGACGGCAGTGTCAGCAAGCGGCAGAACTCCTCGATTTGCGACAAGAGAGTTAATACAAGATCGAATATAGTTGTAAATAAGATGTGAAACTCATTCATCTTGGCCGATGCTGTCACTAAGCGTGTAGCCATCTCTAGAAGAATCGGAAGTGCTTTCTTGACAAAAGGGCCATCTAAACTCACGTTTTTACGTTTAAAGTGCAAAGTTGATAAACAAAGTATATATCTCTTTCCACAAAGCATAGAGCTGGGGATATTCCTCTGTTCTGACGATTAGAGTTACGGAACAGCAGCAGAGTCCGGCGTTGAATGAAGCATGTACTCTGAACAAAGAAAATAACGGTGGCATGTAAATTTCAAGGCCCGAACACTATGATGTCCTAATTCATATCACCTGTAAATCAACAGGCACAATCACATGACGCTAAACTATGAGATTTGAAGCAGCAAGAACCTGACGCCTCGCTCGAGTCGCAGCCATGATCATCTCCCACGCAGCATTGTCCTTCTCCAACGTCCCCTTCTCCGGCGCAAACCCCTCCTTGTTACGATCATACCGCGAACACTTCTCCAACCACGCCGACGGCCCGATACCGCAATCATACTCAATATACTGCATCCGACTCAATCTCTTGTCATCGATCCCCGTCCCATGTCTATGCTTCTCAGACACCCATGCATTCTTCCCGTCCCAATATTCCTCCTCCGTCGGGGGAGGGTAAGCAAAGTCCCGATGCTGGTTCCGCGAGAGGCGATGATCCACAGCTTGCAGGTCGATGTCCTTGTATTCGGGGTCTTGCAAGATCACCTGGCGAGTATCCTTGGGACAATCCCACCAGCACCCATGACCAGCGCGAAGGGTCTTTAACCCCTTCATCGAATCTTTCCACTGAGAGAGAACTTGGTGCCATCGGATAGGAAAGTCGCGCTTCATAGTGTTCAAAGGTCCTCTTCCTGTAGGTCCTCGTGCTGTATGCGCTGTATGATCAGCATACCCATCATTCCCAATACGGAGTTGACGAGCATGGTACAGAATGGGACAATCATCAAGATACAACTCCTCGAGACCTCCACTACCGTTCTCCTTGCCGAGCTTCGCAAACCACTCGATTTGCCACTCATGAGTAAAGACGTAATTCCCGAGTGCAAGAACCTTGAGTTGGGGGAATGGTGAGTCCTCGCCAACGTTTCGAAAGTCCATGATGGGAAACCAGCCCCAGTAGTCTTTGAAGTATAACGACAGTACGCGCAATTGATCCGCAATTTTGGGCGAGAGCCATGTGTTGTGGAGGTTGCCGAAGAAGTCATACTTTTCAATGTAGTCGATCGTACTCTCCGGCGCAGCGTCGCACGCTTCTGTAGTGACGAAAAGTCTCAAGTCGACAAGGCTTGGTAGAGAGATTATCGTCTTCCAGGCCTCGGAGAGAGAGATGTTAGGATCGTCATAATCCGCAAGATGCGTAATAGTCAACTCCTTCAGCGGAAAAGGCTTGTCGTGAGTGAATTCGAGATCCTGATCACTGTAGTCCAGTTTCTCATCGTCCTCAAAATAGACGTGCCCCTCCATCACCTCGTCGATCTTGATCTGCTTCTCCAGCGTCCACAAACCCGCAGCGCAGTGAAGAATAGTATCAAGTACACGGTACCGAAACTCAAACGTCTCTTCAATACTTTGATAGTACCGATCGTCCTCACCGCAGTGCTCTTCAAAGCGAATATGAAGCGCTGTAACGTTGGTGAAACAGCGTAAGTGGGGGAGCGCATTCATGAAGGCTATTGGGAAATTGAATGAGTCGTTGCAGAGGTACTCAAAGTCAAACTCGATTCGCGTGTCGATAGTGATTTCGCGAACTAGGCTTCGTAGTTTGGGGGACTTGGCGATCTGGATAAATCGCTCAACAGACGAAGGCGCGAATGCTTCGAGGCGGAAACTTCTATATTTCCATGGCCGTGCGATCTCGTTGAGTCTGCGAGACGCGAGGCGGAGGTTTGATAGGGTTGGTGGTGTGAGAAAGGAACAGATGTTGTCCCATATTTCTGCCACGAGTCTTGAGTCACCGGAAGCCATGATGATGGAGATGAGATGAGATTGGTGATGTTGAGTTGAAGCATTCTGAAGTCGCTGGATGAGCGCCTTATAAGTTTCTGCACAGCACTAAATCGACCCCTGTAGATGGGGCTGGTGCCTAGATCTGGTAGGCAGCCGGCGCGCTAGACCCGCTGGAAGAGGAGCTACCTGGAGAGAAATCTTTCGACCTTGAGCTGATCTAAAGATACACTAAGTGTATACTAAATCTGCCTAAATCTTGTATAGTCTGTACTTAATTTATCCGGTTTTATTCTTCACTTGAGGATACAGGTCCCAATATTTCCTGCGTTCTCCGGCCCGCAGCCTATTCCAATGGCTCACCGTCCCATGCGAGAACTGTATCTCAGCGACATGAACGCAAATCTGGAGCAAGTCATCATACAGCAGCAAATTCGCTCTCAGAGCGATGTATGAATGGAGATCATTATATATACATGCCATAAACCCATTCCAACACCTCGCTCACAGTGTAATACCATAAAGACCCTCGCCCTGTATAACCTCGCCGTTCTCGTACGTGACCCTCTTCCACCCTTCAACATGCGTCTCATCACGAAGCCACTCAACTGTAGGCCAGTATCGCTCGTCTTTCTTGATCGTTACGACGGAGGGAGTTCCGGTGTAGTTCATCATCTTGATCTTGAAGTCTATACTCTTGTTAGTTATGTTTAGATGAACGGGGTTATTGGGGAAGAAAACTTGAGGGCTAGGATCGCAAGTGGTAAAAAGATTTAGGTAGGTTTTGCAAAGATAATAAATCTTTTGATAATATTTTACCACTTATGATAAAGTGCCCTAAGTTTTGCACCCCTTAGAGGAGATCTCACAGGTTTTATCAGGGATGCTCGCGATAATCCCCACGAGTGATTCCAGGTCAGGTGTAGGCTTGTTGTCGATATGTGTGATGAAAGTCGTGGCGTAGACGTTATACAAGTTTGCTGGCGATCCTATGAACCAACTTGTGATGTATACTTCGCTCGGCAGCTTCTTGATGCACTGCCTCACGGTACGATGGGGCTTCTGCGCTGTCAAGCCACAGAAATTAACAACGCGCGAAGTCTCAAACTCATCTTCCGAGACAGTCTGCGCCTTGAAGCTGATCTGTTCTCCGTTTCGCACAGCGACAACGTCGAGGCTTTCTTTCCAGTACATGACATCCACGTCGTGGAGCTGCGTGATGAGCTTGTCGTCGACGGTGAGCAGGACATCGCCTTCGCCGAGTTGGCCAGGAATTTGCTTCGGGCCGCGTTTCACCATGAAGAGTCGTCGGTCGGAGGAGGACTTGCTCTGGACCTTTTCTATCCACTCCTCCGCGACACCCATGACCCGCGCTTCAATCATGGTCACGGCCTCGAGCTCGATGGACAGACTGCGGAGGGTTGGGACGATGCCTTGGCTTAATTTCTCAGCGATGGGCGCGATGGCTTGGGAGCTTAGGCCGAAACACGCCTCGTCGAGATCTTCCATCTCGTAGACGACCCAAAGGGCCTGGACGACGCCGTCTTCGCGGATGAGGACGCCGCTACCGCAGTGATTTCCGATTCGGGTCTCCACGTCAATGCGATCGACGTTGACGGGGCGGCCACGGGGTGGGTTTGGTGGCTCTCGCTCGAGGGGGATGACCTTCGTCACAGCTGTTGAAGCATACACCATCTCATCGCAATCGTTGTGCCCAACGAAGAACGTCGGTGCACCCTGCGAGATCCTCTCTGTGCTGAAGACTGCGCTTTTGACGGGAGCGTCAACGAGGCTGGGGTCGTATTGGATGATGGCGTAGTGATGTGCGGGATGTAGGAAGACGACCTTTCCAGGCACAAGGACTGAGTCGGCAAAGGTCAGTTCGATGTCGCAAAGCTTTGTCGGCACAACAGTCCTTGAGACGATGACGTAACCTCGATCAGCGTTGACAACCAGGCCCATTCCGAGTTTGATGCGCGTCGATTGTCCGTCGATGAGAACTGGAGAAGAGAATCTGACATGTACGAAGCTCCTAGCAATCTCGGCGATTTCTCGCTGAGCAATATGCTCCAGCGCATCAAAGGACGCACTCAGCGGCGGCGGTCGAATAGCGGGCAGCGGCTCAGCCAGCACCTCGACGTCCCAAACCCCCGTGGCATCATTCCTCGTAAACATCTTCATGCGCTGGAACCAATGCCGGTCGATCGGCACCACAGCCGTCCGAACGGTCTGCGGCTCCCAAACATACCAAAACTTGATCGCCACGCGCGCTCTGTCGGGGATGTCCTTCATGACCTGCACGAAAGCGTCGAGGTCCGGCGTCTTTTTGTGATCGACGCTATCGACCATGATGTAGTTATCGTGAGTGGGGTGAAAGGGGCCGGATTTACTGACGTACACACCGCGGCAGGGGAGGAAATATCGTTGGGCGACTTGGTATGATAGGTCGTGGAAACAGGCTGCTCCGACGGTGACGAAGCGGTCGGGAGTGATTTCGCTGAGATCTTGGACTAGGATATCCTCCTCGACGTCTTGGCCGTCTCTTTGGACGAGGATGCGGACTGTTTTGCCGATGTTGGAGTCGAAAATCTCGTTGAGGCGGAGGAATTGGGTGACGAGATCACCATTGATCTTGAGGAGGATATCGCCCTCTTTCAGCTTCTCATCCGAAGGGCCCTCGGGCAAGACATCCATCGCGACGATGACATTATCCTCCCCAGGGAAAGACTTGCGCAAAACACTCTCCCATTCAGGACTCAGCCCAAGCCGTCGGCACTCGTCAAACGGCTTCAATTTGAAAACAGTCTGGATCTCGCCTCTCTTCACCTTGTCACCTCTTTGGATCTGCTTCAGCGCACGCAACGGCCCATCAAGCGGCAAGAAATAATCCGTTGACCCGTCGGTGCGCCCGCCTGCTTGGAGTGCGATGCCGTGACCATCGACGTTGACAACGGGACTTCCTGAACTTCCTCCAGATGCGGAGGCATTGGCTTGAAAGTAGCATGTGTTGAAGTCCATGTAGCCATCGTATATAGGAGCATTTCTATCCAGACGGCTGATGAAACCGGAGAGGATGCCGAGTTTTTCGCCGCTATCGTTGCCGATGACCTTGATCTCGGTGCCAACTGTGCGATGTTAGCTCAAGGAAGGATTTGTGTCAGAGAAGGTTTCAGGACCTACCTTTGGCGAGATCGGGTCGAAGTTCCATTGCGGTCAGATCCATATATTTAACGGCCTTGGGATCAAACTTCAAAAACCCAAAGTCATGCACTGGGTCGCGATAGATAGGGTACGTCTCGACTTCCTCCTGGTTATTGAAGACGATGTACCCCGAAAAGGGTCCAGGGCCGACAACATGTCGATTGGTGAGAATGATGCCTTTTTCCGCATCAACGACAAAGCCAGTGGCTTCACTCGTCTTGCTGGTCTCGGTGTCAAAAGAGTAAGGCTGCGAGAACTTGACCGACACAACGCATCGGACGACCTTCTCTATCGCCCTTTGCCAAGCTTCGCTTTCTCGCTCCGAGAGGAGCCCTGCAGTAGCGAGGTGGTCATGCTCTGTTGGTTGATGCGTGCTGACGCCATTCTCTACGCCGTCTGCTGCTGAGAGGGATACATCGCGCAGCTTAGTGAGGATGGGATCCTGGTCGATTGTCATCCTGGCGGTCCAGGGTTCAAGATTGAGATGTCAGGATGGTGATGAAAATGTGGTTATTTCGAGTTCGGGGTCAGAGGCGCTGAAATGATATCGAGGTGAATGTGGTTGAAATAGTTGTTGCTTACGCTGTATGCATCAGCCAAGGCAGCCTCTTTTGTTAATCACTGCCTGTGTCTTGCGTGTGTGACGTGACCCCTCATCGAAGCTGCATGAATCAATTACTCAGCCCCAAAAAGTGGATATCGCGCACTCACCGACGACGAGGCACTTAACTTATTATTGGATGCACTCCAAGAGCGGTAAGAAATCTTGCGACCTTTATTCTAAACGATAAAAAGGTTTAGGCAAGCTTTTGGCGAATCTAGTGCAGCTTTAGATTTATTTATTATATCAGCCTCACTTTAGGTTAGATATTTTCTTTCTCCCTCTCGGCAGGCAACCGCGCCAAAGAATCAAGGCAGTGATCACAATTTTCAGCCTCATAAGGCGTCCCGAATGACTCCAGTGCCTTTTTAGTGGACATCCAAAGATCTTTGGCGTTGCGTGAGAAGTTCAGCTCGGAATTATCGGGCGGGCGAATTGAGGTATCCGAATATTGGTCTGCAGACCTGGATCGTCAGCTTACCACTGACGCGGTGACTCACGAAGCTGCACATGATTCGGATTTCGCGTGGGAGTGAGTAATTGCGAAAATTGTTACTTCGTTTGTGCGGCTGATGTCGGAATTGGTACTACTTATTGTTACACGCGAAACTTGTCGGAGCCCGGGATTTGTCAATCATTTCTGACAATGTCTTGCCTCTCGAAACTCGAGCGAATCTCTATTCACGGTCTTTAACAAAATGGGAAAATACTAGCTTCAGAGTTTTAACCAGAGGCAAGCGATATTCTCGTCTTGCTCTCTCCCATCCTCAAACTCCACTCCCCATCCCAATCCTCCCTCTTCCTAACCTCTACCTCAACACTCTTCTTGGGCGTATAAACAGTCGCCATATCCCCCGTGTTCAGCGCCGGATTCTTCACCCACTTCCCTTCCACAGGTGCAATGTCACTCCTCACAGCAAGAAGAGCAATGACAATCAGGATCTCAGTTGTAGCAAACTGCCGCGCTGGGCAAAGATGCGGCGGTGCGCCCCAAGCAACAAAACTGCTCGCCTTTCGGTCTGAAGAATCTTTGGTGAAGCGGTACGGGTCGAATTGGTCGGCGCTGGGTCCCCATGTTGAGGTGTTGGTGTGCACGGGCTGGCCGGGCATCATTACGTAGTGGCCTGCTTTGAGGAGGTATTTTCCGTCAAGGAGGGTGTCCTCTGTTACTTTGCGGATGTTCGCATGAACATGCCTTAGCCGTTGAGTCTCCTGGAAAACAGATAATGCCAAGGGACACTTTGTCTTTAAAGCAGCGACATCCACTTTGAACCCAGATTCCTTATCTCCGCTGACAGCTTGCTCAATAACTTCCCTTCGCACTTCTTCGAGAAGCTCAGGCCGAGAGAAGAGCTCGTAGATAGTCCAGTACATGATCGGAACCGTGTTGGCGAAAGCAGCTGTTCCAAAGGTAGCTTGCTGCTTGCAGATATCATCTTCATCAATGCCAGCTTCTTGCATCGACCGTAGACGTTCTTTGTAGATGAATGATACGTCGCTGGGGAGATTCTTGTTATACTTGCGGAAGGCGTCAAAGACTATTTGGCGGGCGGCGTAGCCTTTGCCAGTGATGTCAAGGTTCACCATGTGAAGCGGAAGATATGATTGCCATTTCCTATACAGTCAGATAAAGAGTTGGTATCCATTGCAAGGGTCGCTTACCAAAAAGCTTGGTCGATCTTAGGATCAAGAAAAGGATGCTCAACACCAAAGATTCCACAAGCACTAGCCTGGACAACAGCATACTGCGACCATTCTAACAAGTTAACCTTGGACACGCCATCTGACTCTTTCGGGAGAAGCTGTTCAATGTCGATCAACGCGCGATCTCCCATCCGAAGGTTCTGCTCATCGAGAAACGGCCCTGTAGCAAGACCATTCTTATGAGCATGACTAAACGAATCAACCCATTCCGTACCAAAAACTTCAAATGTTCCAGGCTTAGCATCGCCCATGAGTTTAGCGGCTGTTTGCATAAAAGGGCGGAAGGAAAGCGTCTTGGAGGTCTTTTGGATTAGGGGAATGAGACGGGACGTTTTGGCGATGTAGAGTTTCGTGTTAAAGATGGCGACTGTGTATATTTCTTCGTTTGTTTGCTTGCTTCTCTGGTGTTAGTATACGCCGAGACATTTCAGCGTTGGAAATACCTTGTGATTCCGTGGTAGCCAGAGCTATACTTCATCATACCCCATAGATGTCCAAAGAGCGGTATTTTCGACGGTAATCTCTTGGGCTCGCGAGGATCGTCGAACAGTGAGAGGATCCATTCTGCCGCGTAGGCAAGCAGAACAAAGGCCGCAACACTGTATACAATTTCTCGCAACATCGTCCCAGCGTCAATTTTGAACCCTCCAAGATTCATCTTGGCCACAGGCAATGTGAGAAACTAAATAGCAGATCGATTACCTCGCTTATCCAAGATTTAGCCTCTCGGATCCTCATGATCCGAATACGAGGCACCCCTTTGGTGGATCGCTGGAGGAGGAATACCCCTAGCGCGACGCTATGATAGTGCTGATGGGACTTCTGTTCAGGGATCAGCATACTAGATAACCGGGTTAGCTGGGACGATGAGGATTAATGGGTGTTTCATGATTGGGTGAGAGATCAAACGTCTTTTTACCCCGTAATCTGTCGTGTTCGGGAAGAAACAAAGTTCATGGGCATTAGTCTGAATGACTTAATAGACTTGATAAAACAGGAATACCAGAATAAACTCATCAAAGAGGCCCCTAAAGTCAGGCTAACTTACCTAAATCCTTTTATCAGTGCGGATTAATATCCCGAGGTTTACTCCGTATTGCCTCCTTAGTGGAGCTATGGACGTCACGTTTGGTTACTACACTTTGCATTCCTTTTCTTCTGCGCTCATGAGTATTGATAGACTTTATCGTTATCTATTAATGCCCCCGTCCTCCTTCCTAGTATGAATAGCTGCCTCCTCAAAAGCGCCAATCATGGCGCTGTACAGCTTCTCGGTCTCTCCAGCATCCATCCTTGTGCCCGTAAAGAACTCCTTTCCACCTGGGAAGAAGAGTGCATCGCGAAGTGAGTGAGCCAGATCCTCCAGACCACTGAGCCCCGGCAAAAACTAGGAGAGGATGGCGGCAAAGTTCTCATCGTTTGAGATGTTCTTCCTCTTCTTGTCGGCGATCTTCGGCCAGTTCCACTGTCCCATCTGCCAGGCCTTCAATTGGCTCTAAGGCGGGAGTCCCTCTTGTTCACGAATTGCAATATCCAAAAAAGTGTAGAAGAAAGATTCGAGATCATGGCAATAGCTATGCAAGACACGATCATCGCTGCTGCGCGACAAGTCGATGGCCATGAATGCTTGTGTCCCAGTAAATTCCTAGGGTTGCTCCGGTTCAACTTGGAGGCCCATGGAAGAGCTAAGGTCAATGGGTATGCCGGTGGGCTCGTCGTGGCTGCCATTCGCAGTGTTGGAGATGATGATGTTGCCAGAAGAGATGTCCGGGGGGGTATTTGCCGTCAAGATACAGAGATCGGTGTGCTTTGATTGCGTCTGGGAAGCATTTTAGAAGCTCCAATACTGTACGGTACTTGTTGGTAGGGTAACCGAAAGGAGAGAGTACCATGCAAGACAAAGTCCTAGTGGTTATGTCTAGGCGTTGGTAGTCGATGAGTTCCACCACACCCAATCGTGGCGCGCGGCAGCGAGCCGAAGGACCATTTCTTCGTTACGACTCTCCTCTGTTCATGACGAAAATCTGTCTACAACCTCATTGCCGTGGCGTTCTGTGGCATGAAAGCAAGTTGGGTCTCAACTGACAATCTCTTCGGGTGCGGTGATAGGTTCCTTGTCGAGCGCGAGTTTGTATGCTCGACTGTGATCGCTCTCGTATGTCTCCCGCTGAAGACTGCTGCCCTTGATGGGATGTACTGTGATCCCGACGACTCTTGATGAACAAGGGGACTGATACTAAGCTAAGTGTCGGCAGCAAGGCTCTACTCGATTATGCCTCAAGGCAACTCAACATCTATGAAAACACTAATCTCAGCCTCACTTCAGTGCATCCAACGGGTCGTTGCAGCATATTTCCACGTGTTCAAGTGGGCGTCGGCGCCGATATCTTCCATTCTGTGAAATCGTAACTGGGAGACTGGTGGTAAAAAAGAATGAAGAGGATAATTGAGAGTCCACGGCCTATAGCACTCTCGTATCTTAACTTTATTTCCCTTCAACTCAGGCACCGGGACGAATTAGTCTTGCCTCATTTTCCATCCTGGCCAACTAAAGTTCCCATCAAAGCTCATGCTCCATCGAATCTAGCTGCTCTGCATCGCTTGTCGTCAGAATATCGCTCTAAAGCCTTCCATAAGGGGGCTTCTTCAGCTTCTTCTGTAGGACTCGTTTCACTCGTGTAATATCCCTGGCTATTTCGATAATAGGGAGGTGGTGGTATGTCGTAAAGAGTTACTCCCTCACCGATCCGCGGATGACCCTCCTCCAAGCTGTCCCCACTGCACGCCATCTGAGCCTTTTAGTCAGTATTAGTATTCTTGCAGGAGCTAACAGCTTTCAGCATACCTTGATCCTTTTTCTTTCTTCCCTCCTCGCTTTGTAGGATTTGTAGGCCTTGTAGGCCTTGTACCCTCGCTCGCATAAGCTTACCAAGGCTACCAGACCCTCCAGAATCAGGATGATACGATCCAGCAAACCAGGCTCAGACATGTTTAGTGAAGGTTTGGTTACAAATAATAGAGAGGATTTCGGTGGGAGAAATACAAGCTGTTCCCAGATATGGAGATGTTTTTATATATTTGTTGCTCTATTTATAAGGTTTTAGTAAACTTCCCACAGCTTAATGCAGATACATAGTTTGGAGAACTATTGGAGTTGGAGATTTTAGGGTTTATCTGCGCATGCGTATCGTTCAACTTCGCCTCGAGTGCAACACGTAGTTTGGGAGTTTAATTTAGGCTATGAAAAACACGGTAACGTGGAGAGGAGACAGAACTTGGGGGCGCCTCAACACCTAGTTTTCCAGCCAAAAGCTACATTTGCAGGCACCAGCGAGGGCAAGGAGTATGTTTCCTATGTGCGTTAATATGTAACCTTAACCTTTGTGTTGCGGCTGAATCCTCTTTCAAACTCTCAACCTACTCACAGGGGGCGCGTCAGACTGATCCGGAGACCCCATCACTTCCCTCGATGTTTAGTACATTGTTGCTTTTACTTCTGTAGACTGATACTGATCTCTTATTTCTTTACAAGAGTTCTGCTCCCCATACTGAAGTTTTTCAGTCTTTTGATAAGATCGCATTGGTTATTAGGAGGCTTCTTGGATGCAGAGAATTTCTGCATATTTCAGGGTTATGGAGTTGGTACTTCACTGAGCTTATATAAAGCTTTAGAATCCACATTATGGGGAAATCTTCAGAGCTGAATCACTTGATGATCTTGATATAAACCTTCATTCATCGAGCAGGGAAACTCTGACATGATATAATTACTCTTGATACGTCTCTCTGTTCTTATACTTTCTGACTTGCAAATCAGGTGGCCGCATGACAATTACGGAAGTACTATAAAGCATGTTCACTTTGCCTTTTATGTCTCCTAACTATTCTTTCTTCACTTCAACGACTTGAACTACTTCAACTTAACCCAGACTGTCCATAGACGACGCCACCATGACGAACTTCAAATTGGTGCCGCAGTACTCATTATCATGGACCCGACGCATTCGTGACCGATTCCGACTCAGGCAAGGAAAATATGAGGCCTCTCTTTTGGAAGTTCATGATGGAGACACGGCGGACCAGTGGGATACGTCCGTGCCAGAAGATGCAGACCTTTCAGCGCCACTCGAGCCCCTGAAGCTGGGATGTCAACAAAACCTACGGTCAAGACTACTGCAACTCCCGCCAGAGCTACTGATTCACGTCATCCACTTTCTATCGCATAGCTCTTTCTACATGATACGCCAAACCTGTCAGATCCTGCGCGAATTAACCAATAATATCGAGTTTGATGATTTCTATTGGGAAACCCTGCGCTTCAAAGATGATTATCACCGCCTTATTGGAGCCATGTGTGACCAGGTCCGCCTTGTCAATAGGATCCTCCTACGAAAGTCGCTATGCACACCGTGTGGCAATCTCTTCGATACAGGTGAACTAGAAACCCGACTCCGGAGACTTTGGCAACCTATCCGCTGCGCTGGATGCAATCAAAACCACCCAGAACTTCTTTTCCCGCAGGATAAGGAAAATGGCAATATGTGCGTGGGGCTGCTGGGTCACTTTGACCTTTGCAAGCATGTCAAAGTCTCAGCAAAGCTGCAATCGAGTTGCAGGGAAGGAATGTATGCTCACTGCACAAATCCCGATCACTACGTTGCGAGTAGTAAAGGAGGTGAGAGATTGCCAAACGTCACGAACTGTCACCCGTGGATCCGCACGTCATACTCACAAGACATACACTCAATTGAATGCTTCAAATCTTTTCCAATGGTCAAGATCAACCAACGACAATATCCAGGAATTGCAGCACTGCAGGCGCTTCTGCTGAAGCAATTGAAGGAAAAGGGGGTTGAGGGTCTCTGTCAACATGCTTCAGCACAGATTGATTCTATCGTGTCGTGCATGATATCAGACAAATGCAATTGCTTCCCCGCCTCTGGCACACCCGTTCACAAACTCGAGGCTCCATATGGTCCAGGCGCTAGGTGTCCAAACCACGGGTATAATTGCCGCCATTGCGGGGCTCGTTACTTTTGGATGTACGAGGGTGATTACATTGTTCTTAGGTTTGTGATGCTCTCGGAGAACACCGGCCCGGACAGCTTTGGGTGGCTCTCCAACCTCATATTTGATATGGACGAGCATCCTATCTTCAACGACAACACCAAGGGTGTGCTTTGGTGCGATGATCCGTCATGTGGCACAGGCTGCGGAACCCGCTGGCTTTTGATGGTCGAGATACTGAAAAGATCTTCACTGAGACGTCACGGGGGATATCGCCAAGTTCCTTGGCGGAATAGACAGTCGGCGCTGAAGTTGCCATTCACACTGGAATATAAAGTGTTTCAGGAGGCTGCGCAATGGCCGACTCACCGAAACATGCTATCCATGGACCTTTTGTTGCCAATCACTGATTAAGTTTGCCCTCTGCCCTGAATAGAGGTGTACGAGAGGTAGACCTAGCCAATAGTAATAAACCCCTCCCTATATCACAGATCCCCTTCCGACCACCTCCTTCGCTTCTTCAGGGATGAGGCGCAATTTGGCCAGTCACTGGACAAGCTGTGAAGTGGGGACAAGAGCATGGCTCTCCGTAGAAAAGAAGACGTGAAAATGAGAAGTAAGGCACCTCCTGCAATCCGTTATCGATCGCCAGAGTCCAAATGGATTACTGGGACTGAACCTAACTGGCTGAATGTCTGAGATCTCTATATGGTCATTTTAGGCATCTTTAGTCTAAGATTTGATGATTTTGCAAAATTTCGATGATCTTTGCCTAAACTCATCATAAGAGTTTGTCTCTATGTCCCCACATCAGAGATTGAAAGACTGACTGTTCTTATTTAGAGAGAACTTAGGTCTTATCAGTAGAACGACGCTACTTTCGTCATGACTCCCGCCTCCTTCTCCTCCTCACTCAAACTATCCGCATTCGCGATGAAAAACGTCTGATCAACCTTTAACTTCGAGACCTCAACCCAGAATCTATCCCCTCCCAGTTCCTCCGGAAACTTGTCTCCAAAGAACACTGTTTACGAGTCAGCAACACTCTCAAGCCCACACCACGTTGTGAGAAGACTTACGAAAAGGAACAGTAAAAACTTTGAACTTCTCAAGGTCAAAAACCTGTACCTTCTCCTGTTCAGTTCTCGTCACAGCGAGACCAATTTTATTCGGTCTAGCCCCAGCCTTCAACAGACGCACCAAGATCTCCATAACATTCCGCCAGTGATCTAAATCCGCCGACTTGTGATACTCTGTTGGAAGATCCCATAATTTGATGCGACTTTGTTGACTCATTAATCCCCAGGCCGCTGTATCCACGATGCTGAAGTTATTACAGTCGAGCAGTGTAAGATCAAGTGACTCTTCTTCCTCCTGGAGCAGATACCTGACAGCTCCGACGTTGGCTGTCAGAGCGGCTATGTGCAGCGCCGTTCGTCCCTTGAACTCGCCCTCTGCGACTTGAGCGTTAAGATATTCCGGCTCATACCATCGCTGCACGATCAGCCTCAGCGCGGTGTTGGCCATGGTGCTGCTGGCTTGATACTCGGGAAAATACACAACTTGGTGAAGAGCTGTGAAGCGAGACTCAGACATGTTACATACATCCCAGAAGCACGAATCCGGAAGATCCAGCTGCAGGACCTGCTCGAGTTGAAGAATGGCGTTTGAGTAAGACTTGCAGCGACGGAGTAGTAGACCCAAAATTGTCTCGTCTGATGTGCTGACTTGCTGGGTGAGATCACACAAACCAGTGTCGAAGAACCAGCGAGCGAGGATAAACTTTCCGCTCATGAGGGCTTTGGTGTAGTGGAGGTAGTAATCCGTTTTCGGGTCTCTGTGTTTCCTGAATACGTCAAGATACTCAACTTTATTCGGTAATCCTCTGAAAGATCCATAGTAAAGATGCCACTGATCTGGTGGCAAGTCGTCTGCCTGCGAGTGACAGAGCAGCACATCAAATGTGATCCAATCTTGTGTCGCCCCTGCGATCAGGATGTACTCCATCCACTTCCGTGGTGTTGGCTTCGGTATCTTTCCAGAGCCGAGGAGATAGTCCAGCACAAATGGTTGTGCGCATTGAACAGCAAGGCGATGGATTTCGTCTGTGTCAGCCCCGTAGCCAATCAACATGTTGAACGTTTTGGTAAAAGCTTCTTTGTGGTGTTTTCCATGGAGAAGGATTCTTCGGCCTATGCCCTGAGCAGCGTATGTTACACACCACTCGATGATGGGGTTGTCCTGACCAGACATGTCATTTGAGCCAAACTTTCGTCGGTACGTGTTGAGGAAATCCTTTATATTCTCCTTATCCACATTGCGAAGCAGGATCTCAAGCATGTAATATTGATGGTTCATCGCAGCGAACCAGACTGGAGAGACGTGTGACATGCCTCCAAAGGTATCAGAGTATGTCACCTTCAGGCCAGGGAGGTCGAATGGATCAGCTCCAGAGGAAATTAAAGCCTGCACAGCAACTCTGTTGTTGGCAGCGACAGCCCATGTAAGTGGTGTTCCATCAACATCACCGTACGTTGACTCTAGGCCTTGCCTATACCGATGCCCAGACTTCGAGCGAGCCTCTAGATCAGCACCTGACTCAATCAGTCGTCGACAAACCTCATGGACATTTTTGTCATCAAAGGAGCTGAGAAAATGAAGCGGGGTCGTCCCTTCGTTGCTAGCGACCGAAGGATCAGCACCGCAGTCCAAGAGATGGAACACGACGTCTCTGTGGCCTGCTCTTGATGCCCATAGAAGAGGAGACTCATTCCACTCATTCAGCTGGTTGACATTCACAAATTCATGATCTGTCAGTCGCTTCAAAAGTTCAAGGCGGTTGGAGATCGAGCATAGGAGTACAGTTTGTTCTTGATTAGCATCCATGCCAATTCGGTGACGAATCCGAGTCTCGTGAAATAGATCATCATCCGAGAGTGTTTCTTGATCCCAGTATTGAGCCGGGGTTTCGATGCCAATGCCAGAATACTGTGTACGCAGGAGGTCGATTCCCTGGGTGTATAAATCTGTATCCAAAGATTGAAGGCGACGCTTCGCAGTCTCACTGCCGTTGCAAATACCATCTCGCAGCCAGGCCAGATCTGTTTCCCTCGACCTCGGGAACTCTCTTTCCAGAGAGTCGTAAAGGTGGCTAACAATCCCGCGAGCGCCTTTGTGACCTCCTTCTGCTGCTTGAAGAAGTAGTGCCAGTGATTCATCGATTGTGCCTTGTCTTTTTGGGTGGAGCTGAACAGTTCGGAGATAGAACATTGCGTACTGCCAAGCTGCTTCTGTACCGCGAGATGCTTCTTCCTTGGGATCTTGCGCGACTCTCTTCACTTCTCGCATGACATTGCTTATGATCTCCGGTGGTAGGACTCTGAGAGTCCCCATAGAAGAATCTGCCTGCAGATACTGTTAGGTGATGATGTAAGATCTGAAGACTGTTCCGCATACCTCTAAAACTGCTCGTCCCTGCCGAAGGATTATCGCGTCGTCAGGCTTGGGATCTCTCAGCTTCCGCCTTGGATAGTCAGCAACGCCGGCGATCGAATGATGAACTCTCACCATCGTTTCCAGGTTTCGCCTACATGAGTAGCAGCAACGCTCCCAGGCACTTCATTCATTCCAGGGACATCTGAAACCGAACCGCCAAGTTTGATGTTATCGAGAGACTGATTTAGCCACTCCATCGACTTTCCCAGACGTAAGACTCTATTGACATCGTCTTCAGTCGGTTCGTCAAGGCCTGCCTTGTCAGCCGTCAAGCTCTGCTAGAAAGTGAAAGAACCTTACCTGGCTGGAGCCATATGTCTTGCTCTTGCGGGTTCAGCTTAGTAGGCCCATTCTTTTTGAAATCCTCCGTGTAGAGGCCGCGAAACTCTTCCCATATGAGATACTGATGCATGACGATTCTCATGTTCCCCAATACTGCTTTGATACTGGATCGTGATTTTGGCCCAACTAACGTCATCATAATAACAGAGGCCATGTCATCGACAACCTTGTGGATGGAGTACATGCTTCTTGAAGGCTCTGTCTTTTCTTCTGGACCCAGGA
Organism: Fusarium miscanthi; assembly: GCA_014898875.1. NCBI lineage: Eukaryota > Fungi > Ascomycota > Sordariomycetes > Hypocreales > Nectriaceae > Fusarium > Fusarium miscanthi. The sequence goes on from JAAVUA010000074.1 coordinate 150,849, forward strand.
TGTTTTCCATGCGCATCAGGCAATGGTAAACCAGAGCTGGGATCTTCTTCTCGTCATTCCGTTTCATCTGTTCAAAGAACGCATCTCTCGTCAAGCCATCGTCCTTCACTGCATCCAGTGACAAGTGCATCATATCTCCACCAAGTAGTCTCCAGAGAACCAGGCCAACAGAGTACACATCCGCTTTTAGAAGTTGTTCACCGTCCAAATGATCACGACATTCGGGTGCCTGCCAGAATCCTGAGCCGAATGGCAGTTTCATGGGAGATTTGATATCTGATCTGAGAAGGGACGATCCGAAATCAGCTATCTTGGCGACGTACGTGAGTTGAGGATCCTTGAAGATGAGGACGTTTGCTGGTTTGATGTCGCCATGAATGATTCCAACGTCATGCAGAGCTCGAACGCCGGTGGCGATATCCACAGCGAGACCAAGCAACTTTCGATATTCGACGGCTTTCGGATTGTCCAAGAACTTTTCCAGATCAATTTCGGCTGCCTCAAGTACAAACGAAGGCATCAAAACTCCATCGCTGACAGACTTCCAGCAGATACCCAAGAACTGTACAATGTTCGGGTGGTTCTTGATAAACTTGTATCGCAAGATCTGCAACTCCATCGCCATGGAAGACCACATCTTGCGACTCCGAGCACTGTTGAGATCACCATCTGGCCTGGGAATCTTGACAGCGACAAGTTCGGGTAAGTTTCTGGCATCTGCTAATAGGTCATCCTCGTTGTTAAGGAAGCGCGCTTCGAGTAGATCTTTCGATCTTGCCAGACATACTGAGAAATAGCCTCCCTTGTTAGATCTGACTTGAACATCGATGCTTGCGTCGTCGATAAGCACACTGAGTAGAGTCAAGGATAAATCGAGGCGCTGGTGCGTGATGAGGAAAGTGGACATGAATGATAGGAGATCATGATCGCGCTGCTTAGCTTCGCTCGACATTGTGCAAACTTGAATAACGTCACTTCGGTACGGCCCGTTGGAGACCGTTGGACCAAAGTGGATATGGAATTGAGGATGTTGATCTTTTGAAGACCGGAGCTGAGACGCAGCATGAACATGGCGGTTTCAGCCGCACTTGACTAAGTCAGCTAGCTCGCCACAGTGGTCAGCATCCATTGAGTGATATTGATAGTGGCGGCACAGCCCCTCACGAGGCAGACTATGTCGTAGCCAATGATACCAATCGTCAGCTCAGCTGGTTTCAACCCCCCAGTGTCCTCATCGTGGTGGTGCCGGACATCCGTGCCGCGGGTAAAGCAGCCTATATCAACAACTCTCCCTTTTCTCTTCTTGTCAACTTTTACTGGCATTATCGCCATGGCCGATCCAACTGGAACAGCTGGCACCGCCCTCGGCGCAACCAGTCTCTTTCTCCAAATCTTCCAAGGCTGCGTCGATGGCTTTTCCGTCTGGCAGAAGGGTGAAACCCTAGCTTCTGATGCACTTATCTTCAAAGCTCGTCTCGAAATGCAAGCAGCGCGATTCAAGGCCTGGGGTCTAGACTGGGGATTCGATAGAGGACCCGATGCAGCTTGTTGGAAGGATGATCGCTTCATCGAGAACGGCGACCTTGCTGTGAAATACGTCGTGATCATTTACGGATTCTTGGACTCACTTGGTGAACTCTCACAAGAGTTTCCGGCGTTGGCGTCAGCAGAGAATGTGCCTGTTTCGGCGGCGACTTCCCTTGGGGCGATGCTCCGAATGGCGTTCAAGGATTCTCAAGAGCGTGAAGAATGGTCCAAGAAGATTGAAGCTATGCGCGATGAGGCTAAAGTGTCAGAGAAGCTGCGGTGGGCTCTCAAAGAAGGGGAGAATACAAAGACACTCGAGCTTCTCGAGTCGATGATTGATGATCTTTGTAAGTTCTTTAAGCCGCCCGAGAATGATCCAGTAGCTATGCAAGTTGCAAACTCTCTACTCTCATCGCTCAACATCTCCAAACTCAACGCCGTCGCTGCGGGTGCACCAGATGACTCGATGCTGCAGAGTCTGGCGCTTCTCAAGGTCATGGTCCTGCAGCTTCAACTCGGTGCTCGTAATGCAGAGAAGGTCGACGAGAAAGATAGATTCCTAGGCGAAACGGGACAGCTTGATAAGCGAACGAAGCGATCGACTGGGGTGTTTCGGAAGGGGACCGCCATCACGGATGTCTTGGTGGAGTGGAAACTGATCGATGGCTCCCATATCCCTCCTGGACATACTGCAGCGGCGTACCGCGCTATGGCAGGAAATCGGATCAAGAACCTTGCGCGTCTTCTGAAATGGAGTTCTAGACTTGAAGACCTGAGAACGTTGGACTGCATCGGCGTCATCACACGAGACGGACTCTCCGACGACGAAGTCCGCTACGGAACCATCTTCTGCATGCCGACCAAAAAGTACACAACACTAAAGGCTATCCTTGAGGGGTCCCAGGACAACATCTATCTCGATGACTGGTTCAAAGTCGCGAAGAGCGTGGCACGAGCGGTGCTGTGTTTGCACCTGGCCGGCTGGCTGCACAAAGGACTACGCAGCGAGAACATTCTGTACTTCCAAGACGACACGGGAAACATCTCTTATGAGGAGCCGTATCTTGCCGGTTTTGAGTACAGTCGAGAGATCTCAGCACCAGGACAGACAGAGGGGGTGACAGATGATCTGGAAGCGAACCTGTACCGACATGAAGAAGTCCAAGGCGTGCCTGAGGAGCCTCCCGAGGATCAACAAGGGCAACCAGCCAAAGCATCATTTGCGATGAAGCACGACATCTACAGCATCGGTATCCTTCTACTTGAGCTTGGTCTCGAGAAGCCAATTATGCAGCTGTATGAAGAGGCCACCCAGACCGAGAATTACGAGCATTCTGCCGCTGCATTTAGGGCATGGGTATTGGCAAAAGCACTGCCAAAGCTTGGGAGGTCAAGAGGAAAGGAGTACATGAGGGCTGTAGAGTTATGTCTGAGATCAGAGTTTGCAGGGACCTCGGCGGACGAGCTTCAACAAGCGTTCTACAAGAACGTGGTCAAGCGCATAAGTGGCGCTTGGGGGAGATGAAGAGTGAAACAGAGAAAGTCTGCCGTCGCACTTCCACTTGGCGGGTCTATTCTGTCACTTGAGGCACCCGAAATTCTCAAGGCAGAGGCCAGATTCGTCGTCGATAACTCAATGAATACTGACAGGTTACTACATGGCGCCTGATCCCGAAAGAGCGCCGTTTCGGTACTCGGTGAGATGCTCAAAACGTTGACTTGCTGGGGGTTACCAAGTTTTCAAAATGTACTACATGTTTGCGGAGAGGACAAGAATTCTTACTTCTTATCAGTACGGAATGTTCGAGCTTTTCAAAGGGCTAAATGAAGGCCAGGCTGGATGGAGTACACAATATCAATCAAGAGTCTGTACAGCTTATCCGCTCTCTGATATATCAAGAGTACAACAAAACTTAGGATCTCTATCCTAAATATTATAAAATTTTACCATAGTTTAGGATAATTTAGCCTACACTTAGTAGACTTTAGATAAAGTCTTCTAAGCACCCTGGCTTAATCTCAAAGGTTTTCTTGCTCTAGTGTTATTGCTCCGCAGAAATCGAGGTGCAGCGCTTTATCGCCTCTGGCCAGATCAGGCCTAGCGCTCTTCGCCTAACCCGTGCTTGATGCCCAATTCGGCCTAGCGCTATACTACAAAGAGCAGAGACTTTTTGCCCGTTATCAAAATCTAAAGAAGGTCAACAAAGAAAAATGCAGCGCCTTCGCCTTCCCATCAACATCCTCCAGCGCCCGCGTCAAAGTCTTCTCCCACTCACAACACTTTTCGCACAGCAACACATCACTTCTCCTCCTCCTATTTTACTAATGGACGGCGGCGGTTCAAGACGTCGCGGAGGTCGCGGCGGTCGCGGCGGCAATCGTCGAGGCTTCAGCTCTCGTGGCGGTGGCAGTCGCTCAAACCAGCCTCGCAACCCAAAGCCCCAGAATGAGAACGAGTCGCTCGATGTCGAGATGGCTTCACCTTCACCCGCGCCCGCGCCCGCGCCGCTCACTGAAGAGCCTACCTCGCGTCGCTTCGACAGCTTGTTGGAGAACAACAAGGTCAACCCTCTCATCGTGCGCACCATCACCAACGACATGAAGTTTGAGTTCATGACGCCCGTCCAGGCTGCGACCATGGATGAGCTTCTGCCCCCGAACCGCAGCGACTGTCTCGTCCAGGCGCGCACCGGCACCGGAAAGACCATGGCGTTTTTGATTCCTGCGCTGCAGACTATGATTAACCAGAACAGAGCTGCCGGTGACGGCATTTCACTGCTTGTTATCTCACCCACTCGTGAGCTCGCGCTCCAGATCTCTGCCGAGGCGAAGAAGGTCCTTCAGGGACTTCCCAAATATCGCGTTCAGGTTGCTATTGGAGGAACGAACAAGGATCGTGAGGAGAGGGCCATTCTTGCTGGTTGTGAGATTCTCATCGCTACTCCTGGCCGTCTTCTGGATCACATGTCCAGCGAGGACATTGTGTACAGCATGCGAAAACTCAACACTCTTGTTCTCGACGAGGCCGACCGTCTTCTCGACATGGGTTTCATGAAAGATCTCCGCGATATTGTCGGCCGTCTTCCCGACAAGACCAAGTCTGATCGACAAGGCATGCTCTTCTCCGCCACCATCGCCCCCCACGTTGAGCAAGTCGCTGGTCTCGTTCTCTCACCCGGCTACAAGTTCATCTCTACAATTCCCGCCGGTGAAGCCAACACTCACGAGCGCGTTCCCCAGTTCCTCGTCCAGGTCCCTACCTTTGCCGACGTTGCGCCCGCCATGGTTGGCTGTATTCGTGAGGAGGCTACGCGCGGCCAGGCCTTCAAGGCTATTCTTTTCGCGCCTACCGCTGCCATCGCTGATTTCTACGGACGCCTTTTGGAGGATCTCCCAGGTCTTCCCCCCGTTTCGATCCTGCACAGTCGCATGAGCCAGAACAAGCGCACAAAAATCACCAATGACTACCGAACTGCTCAAAACGCTATTCTCGTGGCTACCGACGTCGTCGCTCGTGGAATGGACTTCCCTGGTGTCACCACCGTCATCCAAGTCGGTATGCCCGCCGACAAGCAGAGCTACATCCACCGTCTCGGCCGAACAGCACGAGCCGACGCCGAAGGTCGCGGAATCCTGATCGTTTGCGACGCAGAGGGATTCTTCCCCAAGTACTCCCTCAAGGAAATCAACCTCATCGCCCGCGAAGCCGATGTCTCACCCAGCCGAGACGTCATCCAAGTTGCCGAGAAGATGGAGGACGACGAAAAGTCCCGTGTTTACCAAGCTTGGCTAGGATACTACAACAGTCACATGAAGTCTCTCCGCTGGGACAAGGAGGAGCTTGTCCGACAAGCCAACGTTTACGCTCGTGAGGGTCTTGGATCACCTGATGTCCCGGCTATTCAGAAGAGCACGGCTGGCAAGATGGGTCTGAGAGGTGTACGGGGGCTGAACACGGTCGCTGATCGACCTCGTCAGAAACATGGTGCTCCTGGTGGACATGGGGATAATGGACGCGGAAAGCGAGGACGCAACTAGGGTTATGACAAAAATGGCTGGTTGGGTTGGAGTTGGGGATATTACGACATTACAGCAATAAGTGTATTTGTTTAGATATGATGAGTGCAGCATAGACATTTTAGACTCGACATCTGAGATGTCGTCATGATCAAGACTCTGTTTAGGTACCGTGCTTTGCCAGGATGGGGTGTCGAACGACGAAGCATACATACTTTCTTTCTGATTAGATTCTTTAATTCAGACGCGATACCACTGACATCTTATTTGAACAACATGCGCAGTTATGAGATAAAATGCTTCCACCTTGCAAAGGCAGAGATACGATGCTGCAGCCTCGTCAACTAACATTACCCTGCAGTGAGATGACTGGCCGGAAGAATAATGGCCCGTCCTCATGAGGATGCCTGTTGAATGCTGACGATACTCACCTCCTCACCGTCACCGCCTCGCCTGTTGTTTAAGCTGCCTTTTCATCCAATAATTTAATCTATCGGCAGCTCATCCTGTCGACGCAGTGATATAAGAATGAGCCAACAGCGGCTGATAACCGAGTTCTTCGACCCAAACTCTACTACCAGACAAGACCCTTCAGCCCAATCCAGAAGCAAGGTGAGAAACACGCCGTCACGAAAGTGCAAAGCCGCATCACGTCACAATATCCAAAGTGGCCCATCCCCCTTCCTCGCTCTCCCGTCCGAGATCCGTCTCTACATCTATCGCCATCTTCTCATCTCAGAGAGCCACGCCAAACTTCACCACCACCACTCTAAAAGGTTTCGTCTCATCATCCCCAGACAGCCGTGGGATTGCCCTCTGCAGATCCACCCCAGGATTCTACAGACTTGTCGGTTGGTTTATAAAGAAGCCACGCCCATCTTGTACTCGGAAAACGTTTTTCGGAGAGGCTATCGTTGGCCGCGCCAATATGCTGCTGGGCGACCACAGTGGCCGATTTGTGATACGTCGCCTCTGAGCACGGGTAATCTCGCTTATATTTCACGGATACATCTCTCTCGAGATTACAATTACTGGTTTCGTGAAGGGGAGCTCAGGATCTTCAATGAAGTTCCGCACTTGAGAGATCTTGATATTCACATTGATCAAAATGACACTGCCTATGGGGTCAACATGAGCGAGCTTCCGCGCCAAACCCTTAAAGCAATCCGCTCAAATCTTCGATCCTTCAAAATGGAAATACGTCTCGACTTCAGCGAAAAAGCACATACAGACTGTATGGCCAAATGTAACCACAAGACGGAGAACTTCAGTATCCATTTAGATAAGAAGCGCGCGCTGGAGACATGCATGGAACACGAGGGGCTGTTTACTGATAGGTCACTTTTCTGGAGTTTCAAAACGCGGCGCTCAGAGTGGTCCGGGCCCTCGTGTTATATAAGTTTTGCTTTTGACGACAAGCGCAGGGAGCATGAATATATCGACTTGGAGGTCTGTGATGATAGTGGCGGCAAGTTTGGGAGGTTGAAGACCTCCGAGGATCATACGAGTTCGTTGGTTCTAAGGGAATAAGCAAAGAAACAAGACATCCTTTAATGAAACCGTCCCAAGATCCGAAATAGCGTCGACGCCACTGTCAGCACCCGTCATTCCCGTGTCATGGCGTAGCAGGGTACCCTGTGCGGTCACTCGCCTGTTTCGGTTTGGTGCAGTGTAATTTGGCTTCCTGTTGGAATGATGGGCGCTATAATCATTCCTCGGCTGGAGGGGGGGACATAAAGCCTGAGACTTGAGAGGAGAGTGCTGAAATAAACTTGGCAAAGAGTCTCCTAATTTTAGGCTGAATTACCTAAACATTTTCGTAGCTTAGGGTCAAGGTTTGAAGTTTTCTTGCCTCCCCTATCTCGGCTAGGAGGGGGGATATAAAACCTTTGGCTCAGATCTGGTGGAGGTGAGACGGGATCGATCTGGTCCAGAATGGGGGTACTAGACCAGGAACGTAGTTGGACTAATCTTAGCGAGGGCCCTGTTAAGAGCACCTCGGGGCCCGGTTGAGGGGGGTTTATTTCCGCCTCGTTCCTGTTTTCTTGTCTTGCAGAGCCTCAAGATGATTGTCTCGAAGGTTTTGTTTCTCCTCTGTTTGGCAGTGTTGGCGACGGCCATTACACTGTCAGAGGTGCCGTCATGTGCAGTAAGTCCAGTAAGTAGATTATTGTATTTGTTGTGAGACTGACGGGTGTAGGTACCATGTATCCTCGAAACGATGGACTCGTCGGGCGAAACGAATGCGAACATAAGATCGATGTGTAATGACTCAGACTTTCAGACCGATGTGTTGAACTGTATTACTGGAGTATGCACTGCGCAAGAGATACAAGGTATGTTTGACGGATAACGGGTTCATGTTTGGTGGTTAACATCATGCAGGCTTCATAGCCATGGGGAAAGAGCTATGCCAGATGCCTCTGCAGGATAATCGACAAGAGTATCGAGCCACTATCATTGTGTTCGCGACGCTGTCATTTTTCTTTTCCGTGTTGAGGATAGCGTCCAAGATCATCACCAAGAACACATGGGGCACTGATGATACATGGGCGGTTGTCACTTTTGTATGCCGTGCTGGCTCTCGCTTTGCAGACAATCCTGCTGACGATGGACAGTGCATTCTGATACCGTTTACGGTGTTCACACTGCTCGGTATGACCTCGGTAGTCACGCTGTATGCCATCCAGCTAATGATTCACAGCAATACATCATGGCTTCGGACTCGCCACGCCATTATTTACCAAGAATGATCTTTCCCAAGCCCTAAAGGTACTTGAACAAGTGCATAATTAGATCATTGCTGACGGTGCCGTCGTAGGACATCTTTATCCTTCACCTTCTCTACGTCTGCAGCCTCGCAGCAGCCAAGACGTCGATTCTTTTCTTTTATCTGCGCGTGTTCCAAGACCCTGCATTCAGGACGCTCGTTTGGATAACACACGCCTTCAACTTCTTATCTACTATCATCTTGGTCACTCTAGCCCTGACACTTGGGCGGTCCGTGACTTATCTTCTGGGCAACACTACAGATTCCGTGGCCAGGTTGACTCCATACTCGAAAGCTCTCAAGATTGTCCTGGCGCACTGCGTGGTCAATCTGGCGCTTGACATCTGGATGCTTATACTGCCGATGACTCAGCTTTACAATATAGGGCTGAAGCTCAACAAGAAGGTCAACGTGATGGCCATGTTTGGCCTGGGTTTGTTGTAAGTCTACTACGGTGTTCTGGCCGTGTGTTTCCGTGCATATCTGACAATGACAGCCTCACGGTAGTCAGTCTGGTCCGCACGATATTTTCGTCACAGTTCCTCGCTGATCCCGAAGAAGCGCGTAAGTCCACCTTGGAAATTGACCTGTCAGGCTGTCATCGATTGACCCCCATTTACAGAAACGGGCCAACAGCAAGTGGTTCTTTGGACGTGTATCGAGGCATACACGGGCGCCATAGTAGCCTGTGCACCCCCAACACAGCAGCTTATTCGGAAGGTGGTTAACAAGTTGAGGAAGCAGAAAGAAGAATCATCAAGCAAATCAATTTTTATCGACAGGTCGTTGGCGCCGATACCGGATGAAGAGGATTTGCCGGGTTTGAGTGACGTCGGTGGATTGACGGCTGTTACGGTGAGTAGTAGTGGGCGGACAGCAGTGTCGGGGATAGAGCGTGAGATTATTAGTAAGACAGGTCGCTGAGGCTGTCTCAAGTCGCAAGAAAACTTAGACTTGAGAAGAGGACGCCAAAATAAACTCAGCAAAGAGCCCCCTAAGCTTAGATGAGAGTTGCCTGAGTATTTTCATTCCTTACGATAGAGGTCCCAAGGCTAGGGCTGTTTGTCGATTAGTGGCAAAGCATTGCATGAAGAAGAGCGAATCAATTTCTTGGGCATCGTTTTATGATAGCGATCTAATACCATGTACCTTGCACAAAAAGTCAGCAGGTGATCATGTTGGGTTTCCGAAACGCCGAGCCATGTCCATCGGAGTAACGTCAGTTCCGTGAGACCCTCTCACAGAACAAACGAGCTCACGTTTCCCATTTCCAGATTAATATTAAAGTAATCTTGGCTGTCAAACAAAGCACTAAAATTAAACTGTCAAAGACAAACGAGACAATATAACAAGGGTGGATAAAGTGCAATAAACGGTCGGAAACAAGCATCGTCATTATTTTAGATCCGCCAATCAGCAAAGGAATCAGAAAACTTGGCACATCTCGATGCAACTGACGTCACTGGCTGCGGGAAATATGTATTATGACAGAGAAAACGCGGGATAACGCCCATGACCACGTATTAAGCGGTGTACAACCCATTAAGACGGAGATGCCATCATCGTGCAACCCTCAAGACCCTGGATCGGAGGATGAGACATATAAACGCCCCTGATCTGCGACTTTTCTTCTTTTGTTCAATGTCTCGGGTCGTTGGGCATCAAACCTACGCACTGATCTCATGCATGCATGGATAGTAAAAAGGAACTTCTTCTGAGACAAACAACTTGCGCAAAACAACATAGTCAAGATGAATTACGCCAACATGATTGAGGAGAAAAACCTCAAGGTAACTATTAACCCTCTCTACTTCTAAGTTGCATTTTATTAATACTTGCTGTTCTGTAGAAAACATTCATCATAGCTACACTATGCAGCACCCTCGTCGGAACATTCACATCCTCAATGGGTCTCTGGGACCGCGTCAAAGAAAAGCGCAAGCAAGCCAAGCGCGACACGACACAAGATGAGGAGATAAAGAAGCTCAAAGCCCAAGTCGAGCAAAACTCCCGCGCCCGCGACGAAGTCCAAGCCTCCTTCCAGCGCTCCGGCGCCCTCATCAACCGCGAGTTCGAAGACGGCTACCAACGCTACGGACAGCGCTTTGCGATCGGGGACGTCATCACGGAGAACAAGTTGCAGGCGCAGGTCATTGCGCTGCAGCAGACTGTTATCAATGTCCTTCAGGATGCGGTTTATAACGGACGGCAGCTTGATAGGGCTGATATGGCGCGGTTGATAGCGGCGAGTGATGCAGCGAGGGAGGGATCGCTGGGGGCGTTGAGACAGCAGAGGGAGAGACTCATGGACTTGGAAGAACCTCCGCTGCCAAAAGCGTTGCCGCCGCCGAAACGAGCATCGACTATTATCAAGGACGATCCTCTCTATTGTCGCTACGCTCTCGATCTGCAATACATACCCGAACGACCCCTCGCATCGACATTCGCACCGAGGGGTGATTGTCTCTGCCCAGCGTGCGATGTCTTCCTCGACGTTGAAGCAGACGACGCATGGGCAATTACAAAAACAGCCACGCGCGTTATCACAGAAAAAGGCGGCTACAAGCGCGAAATCGACGAAGAGCTCGAATTCCACATCAGTCCACGCTTCGTTGTAAAGTGCCACACGTCAGAAGGAGAATTCGCCTGTGTTCTCTGCTCCCGCTTCCGCGACGGCGATGTTTTGTGTCCGAGTGCTGATACGCTCGTCAACCATATTGGAAGAGAGCATACAGTCGCGGAGATGGAGAGGGAGCCGGACTTTGAGGTGAGGTCGCTCGATCTCGACAAGGTCAGGCCTGTTGATTTGAACAAGAGGATCATGCCGGCCAAGAGCGTTGCGTCAGATAGGAGGAGTTCGTCGGGGCGGAGTGTGGTGTCGGGGAGGAGTGGGGGGAGGAGTGTGAGGGCGATGAGTGTTGATAGGAGGAGTGTGGATAGGCGGAGTGGTTATTAAGGAGCATTAGCATAGCGTGTTTTTGAGCGTAGCAGATTGTAGATTTGAATAGCATCACATATTACATGTATTGTGCACTCATTCAATCATGTACGATAAGAGCGTGCGTGACCAGGGACGTGGGGGACCTGCAAGACTGCAGCGCCGATCTTGAGGCCCAACCGTATGAGGGTATTCAGGGATCACCCCATCACGCCTCACTTTTCGAAACACGCGATTTCCTTTATCCAAAGACTCCAGTCGTCAGCAAGACCATTTGCACGACCTATCGGGATCCAGAATCTGTCAGATTCACTGCTGCAGTAAACCAACGAATTGCAAATAACTCTATACTAACGCCCAATGCTTGAAAACATAACTTAACCCATGCACCTGCCCTTGCCCAATTACCGATTATACCTCTTCAACAACCCCTCAATCTTACTCATAACCTCGGGAATCCTAAACGGCTTCGAGACAAGATCATCCATGCCACTATCCAGCGCCATCCGAATCTGCTCATCCCTCACATTCGCCGTGACGGCAATGACAGGAACATGCTCCGCAATCAAGCCCTCCCTCTCCAACCTCCTAATCTCCCTCACGCACTGATACCCATCCATGTTCGGCATCTCCAAGTCCATCAGGACAACAGACAGATCTGACCCCCCAGCTTTGAAGAAATGTGTCTTTTTCAGAAACTCCAGGGCTTCGAGCCCGTCGTTCGTGGCGCTCACGGTGCAGCCTGCTTTGCGGAGCTGGTTGACGAGGACTTTTTGGTTGATGAGGTTGTCTTCGACGATGTGGATCGTTAGGGACGACGGGGTGAAGACGGCAGCGAGGATGCTCTCGCGACGGGTTCGGGCGGAGGGGTTGGGGGATAGGAGATGGACTGTCTCTTTGGCAGACGGTGTTTCGGAGAGGATTGGCTGGACGGAGGTTTGCTCGCCGGGGGGTAAGCATCGTCGGGCTTGGATGTAGAAGCCAAAATCGCTGCCTTTGCCCGCTGTTGACGCAACGCCGATTCGGCCGCCATGTAGCTCTGCTAGCCGCTTCGAAATGAACAAGCCAAGACCGCTGCCGCCGTATTTGTAGTGCGTTCGCGGACTAGCCTGCTTGAACCTTTGAAACAGCAGCTTTCTCTCATCATCGGTCAACCCACAGCCCGTATCCTGGACTCTGTACCTTATGTACAGACCCTCTCCGGAACCCCATTCATCAGATCCAACGACACTCCCGATCTCACCCCTCGTAGGCGCAAACGAAAAGTCAGGAATGTTGTCAATGCCCGGTTGATCTTTGGACACCCCAACTGCCACTTTGATCACCCTCGTCGCAGAAGACGCCGTGAATTTGATAGCGTTGGTCATGAGATTTATAAGGATCTGGAGAACGCGGCTCGGATCCATGGCAACCCAATCCACAGCCAGCTTCTCAAACTCAGCGCCGATATCAATCTCAAGCGTGATGTCCTTCGCCAGCATCTCCGACTCAAACATCTTGACGACCCTCTCGACGATGGCCTGCGGCTGACACACCACCGGCGTTATCAGCAGTAGGTTGGAATCGAGTTTTGAAACGGTGAGGATATCGTCCACGATTGACTTTTGGTGCTGAACGCAGAGTGCTATCGTCTGCGACGCGTCGAGGCATGACTCGATGACGTCCTGCGACGCTGTAATTCCGTTGGCGCGGCAGGCTTGCATCGCTGAGGTGATGTCGTCTGCGCATTGGAGAATTGCACTCAGGGGGTTGCGCATCTCGTGGGATGTTATGTCGATGAATTCGTTCTGCTGGCGTCGTCTTTCTTCTGCTTCTTGCAATCTCCGGTTCTGCAAACCTTGTGCCCACTTGAGATGTGATATATCCGTGATAGAACCCATGATGGACCTCAAAGTGCCGCCAGCGGAGACTTCAGGATGGGCTGTGACGAGAACCCAAAAGTCGATAGATTCGCCGTGGATGTTGACGGGATTGTCAGAGCTTTCTCGGAGCTTTACTTCTCCTGACCAGGGGAGCATATCCTGTGTTGTTCGACGCCATGCTTCTTCCATTACACTGCCCGAGTTCTTCATGAGATCAGCCCAGGACAAATCACCCTGAGCGTCTCGACTGTGGCCCGTCATTTCGTAGAAGCGATCATTTGCTTCCCGGAGTATACCCTCTGGACTAGTAAGGAACATTCCCAGATGCGATAGCTCTGTCATTCGTCGAAGACGACTTGCTTGCAGATTCAGTTGTTGTGTGAGCTCCTCCTTTTCCAGAGCTGCTGCTTCTGCGGCGTCGCGGCTGCGTCGGGTCTCGTCTTCGAAGAGAATGGTCGATGCGAGTGAAGTGGCGAGCTGGTTGTTGAGAAGCGTTGCGAAGGAGATGTACCCTTCGTCATAAGGTCTTCGGGGATTGACACCCAGCACGAGGAACGCCAGTACCGTCTCGCCATTTGTAGGTCGAACTGGAAAGATTATCGCCTCCGTGCCGGGTTCTCCAAATCCTCGCCACTGGATCCCCTGTAGAAGATCCTCAGGTAGCGTCCCATCTCGTATCCTCACGAGCGTAGGCTCCCTTGTGCGCATCGCCTCTCGGAAAGAGGGTACGAATCCCTGGTAACTTCTCTTGAGATCAATCTGCTGCGGTGCGGCATCGTGGCCAAGCGGTATCCCAATCGTTCCCTCTAGATAACACGATTTGCTTGATATCGTGCTCCCCGACGAACTAGACTGATGATCTGCTTCTTCAGCCTCGCCGACAGAATACAGAAGCGCAAAGGGCACATCTCGGTGGTTATCCTCAAGACCATCTAGTACAGACTTCCAGAAGCTCTTGATACTCGTCGCTTTCCTCAACGACTCACTCACTTTGTTAATAGTCCCCATGCGTCGTTGACTCAGGACCAAATCCGTCGTCTCAAACGGCGCATTATAAAACCCAACAATCCTCTCCGTCCCACCATACAGCGGCGTAAGAGACCAGCAGATATGCGTCTCCTCCAAGAAGCCCCTCCTAAACAACGCCAGATAATTGTTGTCGCTTCTAAAGCTCACACCAGTCCTCACAACCTCTTGCAGCGCTGGCCCAAGAACATCCCAAGCCTCAGACCAAGGCCCCGACGCACCCGTGCCTAGCATAGAGGGATGCTTGTTCCCGGCGAATGTGACGGCGTACGCTTCGTTGTACAGCATCGTCATGTCGCTTCCCCAGAAGATGTTGGCGGGGTGCGGGTTGCTTATGACGAGGTTGGCTACCTGGCGCAGTTCGGGGGACCAGGAGGACATGGGGCCTAGGGGTGTTGAGGACCAGTCTATGGCGCGGAGGAGGCTGATGTAGGGTGATAAGAGGCCTTTCGGGTTCGGGACTGTCCAGTCTGCCACAGCCTTTTCTGGTTTACCTAGGATGATAGAGCCGCTGCTCGAACTGCCTGTATTACGATCTGAACTTCCCTTGGAGGTACCGCCTCGCCACCATGATCTGAATGGGAATTTTCGCGGTGTGGATGCTATCAAGGTTGCTTCTGTCGGCGTCATTCCCTGCGACGCATCTTCACTCGGGGTTTGCTGTGTTTCCTTCGCCTCGTCTTGCTTTGGGGTCTTTGAAATCTCTCCCGTTGGAGTATCTTGATCCTTCGGACCCGGCGTACTCGCTCTCGAAAGCGCACTCGACGATAGACTCGCTGGCGTATCAGGATGCTGCCAAAGTCGATTCCCACTGATCAATCTCCATCTCTTGGCGACAGTCGACCCCGTCCAAAGCAAGCCCTTGTACAGAAAGAACAAGGGAAACACATCCTTCGAATCATCCTGCTTCGTGATTCCCGTGGCCCAAGTCTTGAATTCTCCGTACTCGCTCTCGCTCTGCTCACCGCATACCGCATCTAGCAGTTGTTCATGCGTCGCAAGCGCACTGTTGCAAAACACAGGCTGGATGGCCTTTGAGCGCAGTGGCGTCTCGTCATCAGGGTCAAGATCAATAATAAACGTCGGTCGGGAGTCTGCGTTGAGAATGTCGCGAATGTTCAGCTTGTCGAGATCATGTGCGATATCGGACTCCATCGTCAACAAACGCATGTTGACAAAGGAAGGTTTGTCGTATTCACTGCGGTATTATTTTGTGGGCTTGCCAAGGCAAGATCAAGCCATGACGTTGAGACTGAGACTAGCCGAGATGATCTTCATGAAACCTGTACCTAAGTTAGGTCAGCTTTCTCCTGATACCAATACACGTCGTGATAACCTCACATGGTCCGTTTTTTTTACAGTCTACACCATAGCATTATCGAGTTCTGTTATTAAAGGATAATCTGATCTGGCTAGTCTACGGCAAAGCGCTTCTCACGATGATGCAGCATGAATTGCCAGGTCATGCATAATAAGCAGATGATGTAACAGGGTTACGGGGAATGATCCTTTTTCCAGGCTTCTAGGCCGACGCTAAGATGCTAGCGGCCCGATCCAGATCTCGGGCTCCGATTTTTCGATCGGGGTTTTGTTCAAGCATCAATTTTTGAGGAGAGATTGATCCGCATCTGAGATTCATATGGGATTGTTTTTCCGATAGGAAAGTCGATTTTGTTTAGAAGTGGTTACGCGCGATCTGGGGATTGCAGGGCGTGGCGCATTACTCGGCCGTCATTTTTGGCCTGTGAGGCTTGAGATTCAGCTAAGATTACGATGAGATGCACCATCAAGTTTTCTCTCCTCGTTCACAGCATCAATTGACCGTTTCTGTTACAGAATGTTTATTCTATAAGAATTAATTTGGCAATATAGTGGTCTCTAAAAAGCTGTACCTAGTGCATCACCACAGAAATCTGTCACTACTGCATCTTGTATAGGGTATCTCAACAGCTCGGTTTAGGTTGGTGGAGTAAGCCCTATCAACATCTCACTCAAACCCCTACAGGGAGTGAAGAGGCATACAGAATCCAAGATTCATCCCGATTCCATGAAACTTGTGAATTATTTCCAAGTACTCGATGTCTCTATACCACTCTGCTTGTTCTTCTGATACTCATCACTCAATGCAGAATACAATGCCTTCACCCTATCAACCTCTTCACTCCACCGCTTCCTCACATCACCATCCTCAATCTCTTCAACAACATCCTTGACACTTTTGGCGGTAAAAAACTTGTTCCGCTTATTATACAAGGCCCTCCTCCCAACAGCCTCATCACTCTCCCCCTCAGCCCTCACCCGGAATACCTCCTCCAATATCTCAATATCATACGGGATAGCGAACTGATCACGACTATCCTCATATGTAAACAGATAATACAACTCTTTGAACCCGGACCATGTGATTCCGCTCAAACACAGACTGCAAGGTTCATGAGTTGCGAAAAAGACACAGTCTTGGCGGGGATTCGGTCGAGATTTGGAATCGGGGTATGTTTGCGTGTAGAATGTCTGGATGCAGTTTATCTCGCCGTGGAGAAGGGGTGAGGCGCGCTCGTTGTTCGTCGAGACGGTTAGAGGTTTGAGAGTTTCAGATGAGAGGATTGCGGCGCCAAAGACTTTGCTGCCTGAGCGGACGCCATCACTCGTCAGCGGGACGATGTCGCGCTCGACTGTTTGGAGAAGTGCAGCAAGGATTTCTTGGGGCTCTTTGGTTGCCATTTTGAGTATAACAAGACAGCCAAAGTCTGGTTGAGTTGAGAGGAATACTCGTCGCTCAAGTAGACTTTCTTATCTGATGACTCTTCCAATATCGGGGCTTCCCGATTAAGATATTTAAGGGTCCAGACCCCGGCACGCGGCGGTACCCGCTCTATGAGTGAGATCACTGTTTCGCCCAGTGTACTGCTTTTTAAGATAAGAGAGGAGGGCTAAAAATCAATTCTATATAACTTTTTAAGTAAAAAGTTTTTAGATATTTAAAGACTGTAAAGGTATTTAAAAGGCCTTTATAGTCTAACTTATAAATACTAAGAGAAATATAAATAATAATACATATAAAATATAAAGTAAAAAAAGTAAAAGTCATTTACTATATATAGAATAAAGTAAGTTATACTATTAAGAAGGGGAAACAAGGATAAATTTATTATATATTACAACAATAAATCTAGTAGGTAGGTCCGGTGAGGGTACATCAATCTAGCCAATTACTCCATCTCAGTCGCCGCCCTGGCATGTTCCCTTGATTCCGGTATCATAACCAGTATAAGGCCCAACATTTCGCTGTGACAGATCGGCAGCGGTAGTCATATAACACTGGTTGAAAGTATAATCGAACGTGAAGCCGCCGCAAGTGTCATCTGCATTGCAGAGGTCTGCGCAAGCCTGGGTATTGGCGGCGTTGACATAATTCACTAGGCCATAGATGACCACATCGCATTGAATCTTGATAGTGCCAACGCATTGATCTGGGATGCACCTAACCGCCGCTGCAGTTGTGGTCGTGGCTGGTTCGGTGGTAGTTGTATCTGCGCTCGACGTGACCAAGGTAGTGGTGCTTGGCTCGACAGTGGCTGCGGAGGTGGTGTCGGAGGCAGCCTCTGTACTCGTCTCTGTGAGGCTAGTCTCGACTGTGATGTCCGTTGAAGTCGATTCGGCCAGAGTTGTTGAGGTCGCAGTAGTGGTTGGCTCAAGCGATGTAGTCTCGGTGGTGGAGGCCGCAGAGCTGGTTTCAGAGAGCGAGAGGGAGCTTCCAGGCTTGCATGGTCCCGCAGATGCAAGGCTAGCGACTGCGCAGAAGACAAAAACAGAATGAAGGGCAACCATGATGAGCGGTTTTGAAGTAACGAGTGGACGTCAAACAGACTGGCTGGGCAAAATCAAAGGTTGACAAACCGACACAGAGACTGAAAATGGGAAGAGTCTCTTTTATTAGTTTTCTTTCATAAACAATATGCAATTTCCGCAGTACTAGTAGAACCAATGGTCTTGTGTTAAACCATGCTAGTAGACAATAGCCTTATGTTAAACCATGCTAGTAAAACCAATAGTCTTGCATAAAGCCCACATAAACTTTAACTCAGTCTTCAATTGGTTCTCTAGCCAGGCTGGTTTCTATCTTAGTGGTATTAATTCTGCACTAGATGTGCCGAGACATGCCCATCTCCTGAGGCACCGAAGGCTTGTGGGTTAATGCTAATTTGTGAGATAAGGCTCTTGGCAAATCGCTTAGCTAATCCAAATAAATATACGGAGTACTGGTTGGCTGTTGCGTCACCGAGGACCCACAAACCTTTGGTGCCTCGAGGAGTTATATAAGCTGTCACTGTTGAATTCTTCTGCACCTGAATGTCTTGGCTGCAACTGTCTAAGCCTGCATACATGAGTGAGATTGGTGATTCACGCTTTACTGCTTGCAAGCGGTGAATCTGACACCTCCAGCCGCCCCGCATCATTGTCGATCCGGAACTGCCGGGAGTAAGCATGGCTTGAGGAGGAGCTACAAAAGGATGAAGGATGTCAGCATGAATTGGCTGGGCCATTGACTCAACAGCATCTCTTGCTTATACGGATAAATATCTCAATTTGACTCATCGACAATGCGTTTCGCTTCAGCTCTCTCATGGCTCCCCCTCAGCCTGGCCCTCCATATCCCCGAATCTCTTGACCGCCGCACCAAGCACAAACCCATCACAGACTGTTCGGTAGAACAAGTCATTGACCTACTCAAACTTGAACCCAACACCGAAAAAGGGTACTTTATCCAAACTTTCGTAGACCCGGTGACCGTCCCAGGAACCAACCGATCTGTCAGCACAGCTATTTACTATCTGCTTGAAGGTTCCGCGGGGCAATCTCTCTGGCATAAACTCGACGCAGCCGAAGTTTGGCACTATTACGCCGGCGCACCGCTTGTTCTGTCTCTCTCCAAGAATGACGGATCTTGCACGAGGGACCACGTGATGGGCAGTGACCTTTTTGGCGGACAGAGACCGCAGGTTGTCGTTGCGGCGGAGGAGTGGCAGAGTGCAAGGAGTCTGGGTGACTGGACTCTTGTCGGGACAACTGGTAAGTAATGGCATGAATTTGAGCGAGTGAAGAGATGAACTAATGTGAGTAGTTGCGCCGGGATTCGATCCGGCTGGACAAATCCTAAAGCCAGATGGATGGAAGCCAAAGTCGTGCAAGAAGCCTCATTGAGGTTCCCAGTAATTTGCAGCTGTATCAGGGTATCCCAGAGAACAGCTAGCATTCATCTGATTGTGCAATAAACACGTCTTTAGTTGATAACAAATGATTGATCAATCTTCGATGCAGTAATGCGTAAAGTCTTATGGAACTAAAAAGTATATACAAGAATTAAAAAATGTGCCCCAGCCGCGTCAATGAAAGACAGCCAGGTATTACAGAAGCCATAGTCTAGTTACCTCAGCGAGAGAATCTAGAATGCGCAGGCACAGGTACAGAAACCGACTCGCGCGCACCATCCTTCCTCTCATCCGACGACGCAACCCTCACCATCTCACAGTCCAGGCCACCATGGACATCGAAACTTTGAGGACTAGACTCATGCTTATCCTTTGGTGAGTAAGTGACGTTTCTGAAAGCTCGGACGAACCAGGGTTTTCTTCCGGGTGCTTTCCAGGTCCAGTATTCTTTCATGTCGTAGTTATCTGGTTCAATTCTACCGCCCGAGATGCGGACAGTGAGGGAGATCATGAGATTTAGAGCTGCGTAGAGAAACATGCCGCTGAGAAAATGTTAGATGAGAACTGAATGTGGGGAGATGGGGACTTACGCGATGATGCCGTAGGCTACGCTGTACGAAAATGGAACAAAGGCGATGACAACGAATGAGGGCAAGGTGTCGCCGATATAGCGCCAGTTGATCTCAGTGATCTGACGAGCCATCATGCATCCGACCTGAAAATCATCAGTTAAGTCCAGGCCATGTCTGTTTCAGAACTTACCAGAATCAGAGCAGGTCCAGTTGCCCACGGCGGCACAGACGAGAAGATGGGCCCAAATACGATTGACAAAAGAAACAAGAAACCAGTAGTCATGGCTGTAAGGCCCGTGCGACCGCCCTCAGCAATACCAGCGCCGCTCTCAATGAACGCCGTAACGGGCGAACAACCAAAGAGAGCGCTGATAGAAATGCTGATTGCATCACAGCAGTAAGCGAGTGTCGAGCGAGGAAAGTCTCCATCTCGATCATCGACAACGCCACAGAAACGGACCATGGAGAACATTGTTGCTGTAGCATCAATGATATCGACACTGAGTCTGTCAGTGAATGGGAGATCAGAACGGGTGAAGAACTTACTAGAGAAAGGTGAAGAGCGCGAGGGCAAATTGAGTGCCGTGTTGGCCGACGTTCCAGTCTAAAGCGTTGAGGGTATGCTTCATGGGGTTGACGGAAGCGACTTTGCGGAAGAAGTCGAAGCGTGAGTCTCCTTCTGGCGTGTAAGGGAAGTATGTGATTGAAGTGTCGCGTCTGCTTCTGATTAGAAACCTGTGTTTTCACGGAGGATTGAGAGACTTACGGCCACGAGAGGATTGAGACAAATGCGATCCCAACAATGAAAGCGTATTTAATCCGGAAAGCCATGAGATACGCTGTCATTAGCCCACCTGCAAATATCCCAGTCCAAAGCTTTCATTTGTCAGCATGTCATTTGACAACTGGGATCACCGACTTACCTTGGGACTAGTCATTATCCCGCCGTCACACATCTGAGTATCCGGATTGATCTTATCAGCAGGACAACCAGCAATCGCCAAAGGCGTCGCGTTGAATCCCCCAGTAATAGCACCAATACCCGAAGCATACGATAAGCCGATCTCTGTAAGAAACAGACCAATACCAGCTCCCGTTGCAGACTTGATAGTTGAGGGAATGAGTTTGACGAGCCATTGTCGCATACCCGTCAGTGCAAGGAAGATAAAGATGAGACCTTCAGTGAAGACGGCTGTTAATGCGACACCGTAGGGAATGCTGCCTGAGCCATTGTAGCCTACTACTTGGAAGGCGAAGTAGGCGTTGAGGCCCATGCCGGGGCTGTTTCTTGTTAGATGAGTCAAGAATTGGATGATGGGTACTTACGCGAGAGCTATAGGGAGGTTGGTGAAGAGGCCAAAGACCAGACTGGCGAGTCCTGCAATGACTGATGTTGCCGTTACGAGATCTCGCCTCACCTCTGCAAACTCATTAGTCCTCTTCTTGGTCAACTTAAGATGGACTCACCCTCTTTACATATCACATAGCTATCAATCTTATCACAATCAATTCTATTCGTCTCATCACAAACACAAGGTCCACCTGTCTGCGAAAGAATAGAAGCCTAGACACATCAGCACTCTTCACCATACACCTGACAAACTTCTTACATTGACAGCAATGATATACGTCATGGCAGCAAAGGTCGTCGCCCCAGCACGAACTTCTCTCAAGAACGTCGTCCCGTCGATCTCACCGCCCTGAAGCTGGTTAGCAAAAGAGTGATCTGCAACTGGAATGAAACATACGCGACCGCTGCCTTCTAGCCTGAAGAAACGGCCAATGAAGGAGGTTGCGACACGCCTGTTGAACCTTGCGGCTAGATCTGCCGCGTGGTTCTTCATGGCTGTTGGATTTCTTTGTGCGATTCTCTGTCGATTGTGCAACTTTCCTTTTTCACGTCAAAGACATACAGCACATGGCCGAGAAGAATGACGGGTGTCATGAGATGAAGAAATAATAACGCAGCCAACAACTGTTGACACCTCGCTTGGACACTTCATGCTGCATGGTTACGTCTCACCACACACGCCACACGAAACAATTCTGATCAATGAGAATCAAGACCGCACACCAACTCTGTCTTAGCGGCAGTCGCCGAAATCGGTATTGATGGGAGTGTTACCCGGGTCGTTGGTGAGGCTGGCTGAGGAACGCTAAAAGCCACGCCAACCATGTGGTTTGGTTCGAGTCTCGTAAAGAAAAAAGCAAAGTTATTGGTTATCCATCGTCAGGTACGAGAGCGAGATTGACGGGACGAGAGTTTCGATAGTTTGACTGGGGGGGAAGTTAATCGGGTGATTGTCATTTCTCTTGTGGTTTGCGATAATTAAATGATACATCATCTCGATCCGCCGATACTGGCCCCGTCCGTGTAAGAGTGACGTGAATAACCTCCAAGATGTCAGTGCAGTCAGTGCATGTGCCCGTCCCTCGGACTCCCGTTCCGTCAATCAAAGGAAATAGCAAGAGAATTCATGGTCCGATGTGCTACCCACAGACCCCTGAGCTGTATTGTTAATTGTTTGCCACCCTCCATCCCGCGCGCCACAAAGAAAACCCAAGACCCAACAACGCGGAAAAGGTTGTGCGAGTGTTGAGCTCGTGGCAGCGTTGTTTTAGTCCAGGCTAGCTTATCGAGATTCGACGTGACTAGACTTGTGTTGGTGCTCACGTCCCCGCAAATGGTCTAGAACTTTAAGCCACGATTTGCAGAGGTGATGCTTTGAGCTACTGGTTTCTCGGCATCGGCGCGAGGTATTTGATCCATGGTACGTGCACTTCCTTCAGCTTGTTGGGCCAATTACGGTCTTGTTGAAAAATCAAGGTTATTGTGGAACAGCACAAGGTGAATGCTGTATGCCTAACAATCATCATGAGTTGCTGACAATAGTGATCGAACGATAAACTCAAACGTTGTCAACAAACTGCTTTGAGTAACCTCTTTGTGCAATGCCAAAAACCTTGGCATGCTGACTGTCAAAGCAAACAATGGCATCAAAGTTATGTTCAGCCAGTGCATGAAAGAAAAAAAAAGGCGCCCGATAGCCGCAAGCCACTCCAACGCCCAGGCCGCATCGAGACCCATGACATGAGGTGATCTGCCTGTTTCCCCTGCATCAGTCAAAGCTGGAGACTCAAGTGTGCCCCGTCTTTTCTCGGTATCACCGTTGCACTTCGGGAAAATCGTAAGCTACTGTATTCTTAATCTCGCCCATCACACACAAGCGCCCTTCGCGTAAATAACTACTCTATTCCGCTGAGCGTGCCGCATTCCCAGGACCCTCTAGTCTCATGCATTTCGCAAGCCACCTCTCGCTATTAGACTTCCGCAAATCCCGCTCGCAACGAGGCCTCGACACTCTCCACAAGACGACAGAGTTCAGCCTTGCATTCGCCAGCTGCAAGCCCTCTCCCCATTTGACCCAATCCCCTGGGTAGGTGTCTCTCTTGTTTAATCTCGTATGCAACCCTCGTCCGAATATACCCCCCCCCCCCCTGTTCCCTGCTCCCGCATCAATCTTACTTTTCGTCACTTGTTGTCTTTCAGCTCACCATGCATGACACCATGGCGCCGTCTTCATTAACAGAACCGCACGCAGCGGCAGAGTCCTCCACCCGCGACCGCTTCTACTCCATCCTCCGAAAACCAGCATCGAACCTCGCTCTCCGACTCTCAGACCTTGATCGATATCGCCTCAACATGTGGGAAGTCAGTTGGGCTGCTCCTAAGGAGTCGCGAAAGGAACACCGCGAGAACAAAGCGATGACTGGCAAATCTACGACAAAGGCGCGATCCATCTTTAGTCGCGCATCTAACTCTTCTTGCGAAGCACCGTCGCTTGGGAACCTTTACAGTAAACGAAAGAATGCTGAGAGGGGGGACGACTCTGTGTCGTCCACGTCTTCGAAAGCGAGCGCTGGAGCGGGGAATTATGAACTTGAGGCAGATGGGGCTTCGATGTTTTCGACGGGGAGTGAGCAGACGACGATTAACATGGCGAGGACAGCTAATCTCAGCTCAAGGCGAAATGAGCATATTCTGGAGCGCTCTCAAGGTTTGCGACATCGCGCGGTGGTTGTTCATCTTGTGCTAATGTTTCGGTAGGGTTATACCTTGGGGATAACACGCTTCTTGCTCCGCCTTCACCAACACTCACATCGTCGTCTGTGCCGTGGGATACAGAGACCCTTGAACGTGTCATCTTACAGCCGTGGCCTCTCATTCAAGCTCTGAGTGATGATTCATTTGTGGCGCGAAGTACAGAAGCGACAACGTCTCAGCGCACGTCCTACGACACGCCGTATCTCATCAATTGCGGTGTTACCATAATGGCGACACCGAGTATCAAGTCTAAGCATCGCGCACGCTCACCAAGCACTCAGTTAGTCTTCACATCAACTCTCTGCGGCAATGTACTCACCTCATCTAGATCTCAACCTCAGCGTCCACAGAGCAGCCGATCGCCAACGAAAGCCAAGACTCCACGACGCATGCCATCATCCACAGCGTCGCTACGAGTCGAAAGCAGCGATAGTTGGCAGCCTCCAAGTGAATGGGCATGCACGCCCACTGAGCCGTCTTTCCAATTCCCAGATGAACCTGTCCCTGAGCCAGAGGCTACCATCCCCAAGGAACTCAACGCAATGCAGTTGGGTGTCAAGCAACTTGCCAAAGAGGACAACATGGTGAGACTTGTGCGTCTCGCTGAGTCGCAGGGTGTCAATAACCCACCAAGTTTATGTCAGGATCTGGAGGTTGAGAAGATGCAGTGGATGCTCTCTGCCATGTTCAACATGGATGGACCGGAGTATTCAGAGATTAACGATGATGATATTGGCGATGAGTCGGCGGATCCGCCGAAGAGGATCCTTGCTCTTTATGAAACACCTGGTAAGTGACCTCACTCACTTGGCATCAGACTGAACTAACATTTCACAGCCGTGACTTCATACCTCGCTGCCATAAATCACAGCAAGCAAGTCTATCACCTCTCCGCAGCACCATTGTCACCCATTTCCTTCCCAAATATCCACCCTGTCCTCACACCAGTGAGATCACCCTCCGCATTCCCCGTCGCCCCATCTACAATTGAAACCGTTCACTCACTACGTCTTCCCCTCGCTATGCCATCACAAGACATCCCCGCTCTTTTACGAAACATTCATCGATGTCTTGAGCCAGGTGGTTCACTACAACTCACCATCATCGATCCCCTTCCCGTCACTAGCACTCTCGGCCCGCTTCTACGAGCGTGGATTGAGGACCATCTCCTTTTTAATCTTGAAGCCAGTTTCCGCTGCACAAATCCAAGCAAGTTACTCCCTCTCTGGCTGAATGGCGCGTCACTTCGTGTCGATCCCGATTGCATTGAGACGACTCCCTTCTTTGCCATTCCTCTTGACAATAGTCAGCTTCAGTATGTGAGAGAAGGCCACATATCCGAGGAAGGCCTTAGACAGGAACTTCGCAATCTGGTGGGTCGTATGCTGTGGATGGAAGTATGGAGGGAATATATCGTCGCTGAAAACTGGTGGTGGGAAGACCCTGAGATTCTTCAAGAGTGTATTCAGCATCAGACGACATGGGAATGGAAGCTGATTGAGGCAGTCAAGGAAACCTAATACTCTCATTTGTTTTTATGTCAAGTTTAGAAAGCATTATACCCTTGGAGTCTTAATAGTTATTATAATTAATCGAACTAAAACCAGTCCCTGCGAACTCCCAGCGTTAGTTCATCGCCTTTGCCTGAATCACTCAAGCTCTAGCGCTACCCAGGTCTTTATGCTCCTCCAGGCCATCCATCTGTCTCAAAGTCTCCACCAGGCTCTTAATCCTTCCATTCTCATCAACAGTCGCAAAGAGAAAGACCTCATATTTGGATGGAGGTTTGTTAGAGAACTCGGCTGTAACGAAATGGCGCTCGGCGAGTTGGTTGCCTTGGCGAAGAAAGTGCGTCACCTGGACTTTGATAGCTGTCGTAACTTGGCGCAGATGTTGAATATGCTCAACGAATTCGGGAAAGTCGATACGTTTTCCGTCCACAATTGAAGTATAGTCTTGCGTGAATAGGCCTTCGAGATCGGCTTGGGTTGTTTCTGGTTCGCCGATGAAAATACTCTCAAAGCCTTTTTCGTACTTGTCGAGAGAAGATGTCCAGTCAACGTGGGATGGTGTAGATGTCATTTTGTGAAATTTAAAAGGCTATTTATCAGTGAATGGTGCCTATTACGATGTGGTGAAGATGTAGATTGGAATAGCTTGAATCGCAGCAGACTAAGTTGCTGTCTTTTATATGTAGACATTACCGCGGACTCATCTCCGAGCCCCGCGGACCTCCGGCGTCATCGTACGGATCCCAGGAAACTCGCACTTGGAAACTTGGACGAGACTTTGGACAGCTCAGCATGCTATTAATAAGCATAGAGAACTGAAATCTTCTAATTTATTCGTGAAAACAGCGCAAACAGTGAATTCCGGTTGTTATCGCATCCACTTATACTTGCTGAGGTTGGTGATGTTACCCGGTAACACATCACTGTATTTATTGAACAGAAGGCGTATATATCCACCAACAAAGCCATTTGCCTCCTTGACATGATGGGAGAATAATAATATTCTCATTCGGATATTCTCTGCCTGAAAAGTGTTAATTTTCATTTAACTTGTTATTTGATGAGCATTGTAAGCACAGAAGTCTAGATAGTTTGGCTCTAAGAAAGTAATCGCTGGTTGAGTCACAATAGTGAAATAGCCACTAGAAAACTACGGCTAGATACAAAGGTTTAAAGGTAATGCTTTTACTTTAGTGAATCAATCTCAATGTTTCAAACATCTTGACTTGTTATTTAGAAGAAACGTTCACTCGAATGCGACCGTTAGAGCAGTACAATGCAGCGGGTTCAGCGAGAAGACTACTGGCAGCTGATAAGATACTCCCCACCAATAGGATTACTTCCAGCGTGCTAGAGCTAGCTCCTTCAAGGTCTTGCACTAACACAACCAACCACCTCCACTCAACTCAAGGTGAAGGTTTAATCACTGCAAACTCCCCTCATCACTACCTGTTTCTCTTCAACTCCCTAGCTCAATATCGCCACAGAAAGAGGAAAAGCTTGTAAGGCATCTAGTAAAGATGCGTGTCCTAGGTCTTCTCGGCGGCACAACCTACAACGCAACCCTCCTATACTACAAGCAAATAAACGCCTACGTCCAACACCGTCTCGGCGGCGGGCATTCCTCCAAGCTCCTCCTCCACTCCTTCGACCACGCCGAGCTCTTCGGTTTCTTCCAAGCAGGCAACTACAACGAAATGTCCCGCCAAATCTGCACCGCGGCAAAGAATCTCAAGTCCATCGGCGCAGAAGCCATTGTTCTCTGCGTCAACACGAATCATCGCTGGGCAGAAGATGTTGAGAATGCAACGGGGCTTCCGTTGTTGCATATTATTGACTTTACGGGTGGTGCGATCGTGAGAGCGGGATTGAAGAAAGTTGCATTGCTGGGAACACAGATTACGATGGAGCAGGACTTTTTGAAGGGCAGGCTGGAGAGGAGGTTTGGGGTTGAGGTCCTTGTTCCGAAGGGAGAAGAGGTGAGGAAGAGAATGGATGCTGTTATTTTCCAAGAACTTTCGTGTAATAAAGTACTACCTCAGTCAAGGGAGTTCTATCTGGACCAGATCAAGGACTTGTATGGGAGGGGTGCTGAGGGGATTATTCTGGGGTGTACAGAGTTGCAGATGATATTAAAACCAGGGGATGTTGACATGCCGATGTTTGATACCGTTGAGTTACATGCCAAGGGCGCTGCCAAGTGGCAGTTGGAAGAATAACAGCAAAGTGAAAAGAAATACTAATAGTCTCATATTTGTTCATCATTCTTTAGGCCGTAATGTTATCTACTCTAGAAAGTTCCTTCTGCAACATGCTTTGCGCTAATAGTCACCATACCTAGATATCTTAAAGCCCTTACTTGTTAAGAATAGCAGTCCAGTCGTACTTCTTGGCCCATTCCTCCCAGCTCGTCATAGGGCAGTCAATTCCAGCCTGTCATGTCAGTAACTGTCAAAATCTCTCAAGAACGGGTTATCTCCTACCTCACGAATATCCTTGGCCTTCAAGAGTTTCATACCGCCGTCGTATCCGGGATCAGAAGTATACGAGAACATATATCCCGTCTCAATGCCCGCATCTCGATCAGGTGTAGCGGCTGTCATCTCATCGGGTGTCACCTGGCGGTACTTGACGGGGACATTGTTGATACGGCCCCAGGTCTCGATCCACTCTGGCCATGTGCAGGTTGTGCCCTCGGCCATGTAGGCTTTGCCTGGGGGCATTTGGTAGACGGCGTAGGTGAAGTTTCCTAGATCTCCTACAGGGTCGAGATGAGGAACGAGGCTGTCGGGGGAGGTAGTGAAGGACATTTCAAAGGTTCCATCAGGGAGCTAGTTCTTATCAACGCAAGCCCATGGGTATACGTGGATGTATTTACCTTGTTCATATAAGAGTCGGGCAGAATGTTGAAGCTGGTGTAAAAGTAGCCCGTATGAATGCACGACATCTTGGCCGCAAGCTCAGGATACTTCTCATCAACATACGTCGGAAAAACATCCGCCTTGCCATCGAAATGATACAACTCCTTGAACTTCCCTCCACTGCACTTATCAGCCTGACTCAACGTCGAGACCAAGAACCCATTGTTATCCAGCGTGTCAACCACTGTAGCAGCCGCATCGACGATATTCTTGCCCTGCTGCACCTCAACGTTGTACGCAAACTTGCGACACGAAATACCCTCCTTGGCAGCCTGCTCCCGACAATCTGGTCGGAAAAACGGCTCCCAGTAGTTAGTCACGCTGAAGATGACGTTGGCCCCGGAGAAGGCTTCCTTGAGAGTCGAGACGTCATTGAGATCAACCGCCACGACTTCGGCTCCCGCCGACGACAGGGCTTGGGCGGAGGGCGAGGCGGTGTTGCGGGTCAAGCCACGCACTCTGAAGCCGGCTTTGAGAAAGCGACGGGCGACGGAGCCGCCCTGGTTGCCTGTGGCGCCGATCACGCAGATGAGTTTATCGTTGGCCATTGCTTTTGTCTTGGATAGTTAAAGGAAAGAGGAGAAAATAGAGAAGTTGGGTGAGGTGAGGGTTATTTCCTTAGCCGACCTGGCTTTAGTTGGTGCTACTAGAGTCTAGGCCCCCTCTTTAAAGACGGAGATGCATGCTAGATCGAGGTGACTAAACCAAATCTAGACCACCCTCGCGTGTTTCCCCAATCGTACCACGTCCTTGGAATTCCAATTTTCTCTTCTCTCTCTTTTCTCTCCCTCCGTTCTTCCCGCGCCTTTCCCCACGTGGCTGATCCATCATCTTTTCCCTCCCTCATTCATACTCCGCTCGAGCTTGACATGACTACGGTTTCACATACCTAACCAAATAGTGCTTTTTTGGGCCAGTTCTGCTACTTACTTTACCACTATGGGCTCTGAATTCGATTCCAAACCCAAGACTTCTTCGTCTCCCGTAGCGTCGGGGTCTCCTCCACCCGTTACCACTCTGTCGGGTCAGGATCCTGGCGACATGCAGAGATCGCCCGCAGATGACGAGAACCAACAGCCAGAAGAGCATGCGCCGCTCCAAGTTGATGTACGGTCCCACTCACGATAAACTATAAGTGTATTGTATTGATCATCTTTTAGGAGCTTGAAATAGCCGGCGATGATGCAGACTCAACTTATGGCTCTGACCGAGGCTCAATCTACACTGCTTCCGCCACGTCATCAATCTACGACTACCAGTATGAGAATGGCCGTCGCTACCACGCTTTTCGCGAGGGTCAATACGTCCTCCCAAACGACGACCAGGAACAGCAGCGCTTAGATCTCCAGCATCACATCTGGCGCTTACTCCTCGGCGGCGCTCTTCACACAGCGCCCTTACCTAACCCAGACTCACCCGACGAATACCGCATCCTAGATCTCGGCTGCGGCACTGGCATCTGGGCCATAGAGATGGCAGACGAGTACCCCAATGCGACAGTAGCAGGCGTAGACCTCTCCCCGATCCAGCCGGACTGGGTACCCGGTAACTGCATGTTTCACGTTGATGACTACGAAGATGATTGGACGTACCGCGAGAGTGAGAAGTTTGACTACATCCACGGTCGGGCGCTGAGCGGCACGAGTGCAGACTGGATGAAGTTTTATAAGCAGGCGCTGAATAATCTCAAGCCAGGAGGATACATGGAGATGCAGGAGTATGATGCGTGGATCTTTAGCGACGACGATAGTTGTGATAGGGCGCCGTGGACGATGGAGTGGGTTACCAAGCTTGATCAGGCGAGTAAGATGTTTGGGAAGCAGATCAATGTGGCAAAGTATCAGAAGCAGTGGATGATTGAAGCTGGGTTCGAAGATGTCGTTGAGAGAGTTTACAGAGTACGTTTCAGTTCACCGTTGCGATAATTGTTTACTGACTTTGGCAGATACCGATCGGTCCCTGGGCGAAGGACCCGACGCTGAAGGAGCTGGGAAAGTTTGAGTTGACGCATATGCAAATGTCGGTTGAGTCGCATACGCCAGCTTTGTTCACCCGCGTATGGAATTACTCTCACGACCAGGTCATGGTGTTGATGGAGGGTGTCAAGAGAGAGTTTCGAAGCCGTGAGTTGAGATTGATTACGAGTTATCGATTCATCACGGGACGGAAGCCAGCAGAGGCTTAGCTATGACATGGAAAGATGCGCTGGTTGCATCTGGCGATATAGCATGGAAAGAATTCTTAGATGTCCAAGAATGGATAGTCAAGCGGGCGTTTGGATATAGGAGGAAATTGACTTTTTTACACACAGCGGCTCAAACCTCGCGAGTCATTGAACTTTGATGTCTTGTTTGCTACCAGACCTAAGGATTGGCAGTGATCTATTTGACTATGAGAGATAGTCGCGTAGGAATGTCTGAGCCAAGGAGATTGACTGATCTTGACTTGTCCTCCCTCACAGCTCAGAAGGTTGATCAAGTGCATGAGAAATCAACTTCTTGTACCCCTCAACAGCCTGCTCCAGATCCGAAACCTTCAAGTGCTCATGCGCAGAGTGCGCCTCGAGAATCGAGCCAGGTCCGTACAGATATCTCTTATGGCTCCCCTTCAGTCTCGGGATATCTGTTCCGTAGTTCAAGACTACAGTCTCAAAGCCTATCGAATGTCAGCTACAACCCCATCGTCCTGTAATACTACTCACCGTCAACATCATAGTCTGTAGGGACTGGTCCAATACCATATGAGAAATCAACGATAAGGCTTGGATCACTCTCCTCGACTGTCTGACGAATCAAGTCCCTGATACCCTCTGGAGTTCCACCAGCGACTCGAACTCCTCCAGTGGCATAAGCACTCGCCGGGATAACATTTCCAGCAACACCGCCTTCAATCCTACCCACGTTGAGGGTAGTGTTCCCAAACTCGTTACTGCCAGGTAACTCAACCTTCTGAAGAGCTGCTAATCCACGGACAAGACTATCAATCGCATTGCTTCCCGTCTCAGGGTATCCAGAGTGGCCAGCCTTTCCGCTCGCCTTGATAGTAAATCCCAACCCGCCTTTATGTCCTCGAGCAAGTTTGAGCTCTGTTGGCTCACCAAAAATGACAGATTCCCAGGATAGACCTAGATCATTGACATTGCCCATCCCGGGCCCACCTGTCTCTTCACCTACAACGAACAAAAGCGCTACATCACCTTGGCTAACTTCCTTCTTCTCAAATAGTTCCTGTACCGCAATGATCTGCGCCGCGACACTCCCCTTCGCATCGACAGTCCCTCGTCCCCAGATCTCATCACCTCGTCGCTCATAAGGCCAGAACGGAGGAACAGTGTCAATATGAGAAGTCACGAGAACTTTTGTTTTTCTCGTGTCGTTGTAGTAGGCTAAGATGTTATCACGGTTCTTGGCGACTGACTGAGTCTCAACGGTGAAGCCCGCATCTTCAAGATAAGCCTTGAGAAAGTCGGTGACGTGCTTCTCTGAACCGGTGATTGAGGGCCGCTCGACGAGAGATTTGTGTAGATCAAGAAGTGGTGAAGATTTCAGTGATTCATGAGAGAATGGGAGCTGGATGCTTCCCAGATTGAACGCTGTCGCCGCAGCGGCAGTCAAGAGGATGTTGATGATCTTCATCGTTGATAACAGCCTGCAGATAACAAAGAGGGGTAAGAGATATAAGCACTTCCAAATTCGGTTCCGTGTATCTTGATACAACGTTGATCGTGCCAGATTGATAAGAAATCCCGAAACTCCAATCAATTTCCTTTTTTATCGTTGTACAGATGTCACCATCGGCGTGGA
This sequence comes from Fusarium miscanthi, assembly GCA_014898875.1. Classification (NCBI taxonomy): domain Eukaryota; kingdom Fungi; phylum Ascomycota; class Sordariomycetes; order Hypocreales; family Nectriaceae; genus Fusarium; species Fusarium miscanthi. The sequence continues at coordinate 183,111 of JAAVUA010000074.1, forward strand.
GTATCTCGAAATCTCGCCAAAAGCGGGGATATATGCCTCGGATGCTATAACGAACCGGAGATGGCAACACCATTTACAGAAATACTCGCATGAGTTCTGGTAGTATTATTACTTAAGAGCTAGGCTTGGAGATAACACCTGCAGTTAACGGGTTGCGCCATTATATCCCTCACGCACGCCAAGATGAGGAATGCCGATCGCGGATAACGACATGTCGTGGGGTGAGTAGGATACACAGGACCCAGGGAGCAAGAAAACATCAGTCCTCGGATATAGGATGTCAAAATAAACTGAGCAAATGGTACTCTAAAGTTATACTAAATTTACCTAAATCTTTTTATTACTTAGGACCTCGGTCCTGAGTTTTCTTGCCCCCCCAGACAGGTAGAGCCAATACTTATATCTCTATCAGAGTACCTTGATAGAATTTACAAGAGTAGCCTGGATCATCGCGAAAATGGCTTCTTCTGGTATCTCCAAGGTTGGAGCCTTGGATGAGAAGACCCAGCATGTTATTCCCGACTCTTCATTTGGCGAACCACCAATCAAGCAGCATTACAACACCGTCACCCGCGGAGAAGACATTCCTTCCTCCGACGATGTAAATGATAACATCGTCGGTTATGATGGAAGGCTTATGGGAGCGCGGACTAGGTTGAGCAGCCAGCAGGAGAAGAAGCTGTTGCGACGAATTGACTGGCATCTCCTTCCGTTGCTGTCCGTCATGTATATGGTCAAGTCAATTGATGCTTCCAATGTAAGTTTAATGCTCTGCTTGATGTTGTGGCGCTAATGAAGTAGGTTTCTAATGCTCGAATCATGGATCGTGGAACGCCGAGGAATATCATGACGGAGCTGAACATTTCGGCTGATGACTACAACTTTGTCACTATGGCCTACTATGTATGTTTCAGACGTCTAATCTCAGTAATATCACTAATAACTTGGTAGATTCCATATATCCTGGCAGAAACGCCTTCAAACCTATTGGTAAAGCGGCTCAAGCCATCAGTTTGGCAAGCGAGAATTATGGTTCGTCTCCATCTTCCATCCCCAGCCCATTACGCTGACCGCTGTAATAGATATCATGGGGCATCGTTCTAGTCTGTCATGCCGCAGTGACAAACGCCGCAGGTTTGTATACAGTCCGCGCCTTTCTTGGTCTCTTCGAGGCTGGACTCTGGCCTGGTATGCTTCTGCAATTATGCTACTGGTACCGCCCCGATGAAATGGCATCGCGCATTGTTCTTGTCACTATTCTTGGTAACTTCAGTGCTGTTGTCAGTGGCGTGCTTGCCTTTGCATTTAATGGAGTTGATGCTCACGGTTTGTCGGGATGGAAATGGTATGCGCCCAATAAACATGTCTCCATGCTAGGCTGACTGAACCTCTAGGCTTATCTTGACTGAAGGAGTATTCACTATCCTTCTTGGTATTTTCGCATACATCTTCATGCCAGACTGTAAGAACACAGAATCACCAATAGACTGGTCTTTGCTAACATTAGACCTAGTCCCGGATACAGCTCGTTGGATGTCCGAAGAAGAAAAGGCATTCGTCCAAGCTCGACTTCCCATCAACGCTCCGAGAGCTGCCGAGAAGGACTTCGACTGGAGCGAGTTCTGGTACACTCTCAAAGATTACAAGCTCTGGCTGTTTCTTCTCTGCTGGGCATTTTATACCATTGGAACGACGGGACTCAACTTTTACCAGCCGACGGTCATTGCGAACTTGGGATTCACGTAAGTCTCCACAAAGGTGTTTTGAGAAGTGCCAAAGCTGACATCAGTTCGTCACAGTGGCATCGCGGAAGCTCAGCTGTTGAATATCCCTCCAGCCATCTTTGCTTGTGTGCTCACCATAGTATTCGGATGGGTCGCCAACACCGGTCGTTTCCCTTTGCCTTTGATTCCCTTGAGTTTCATGATAATCATAGAAGCATGCTACGTTGTTCTGTACACCTTCCCCAACACAGGCGGTGTGTATGTAGCTACTGTTATCGCAGGAGGATTCTCAATCGCCTGGTAAGCACATAAACCCTCCCCTCCAACTACGCATTTCTGACAAATTAGGTATACAATGATGTGGCCATGGAGAGTCCAAACCACAGATGGAGCCACCGGTTCAGCTTTTGCCATTGCATTCGCGAATAGCTACGGCCAGATTGGAGGCGCAGTTGGATCACAGCTATTCAATTCGCGGTTTGCACCTAGGTATACCACGTCGTTTGGAATCGCAATGGGATTTATTGGTATGGCTATTATCATGAATGTTATCACTTGGTCGTTCACTTGGAAAGTGGATGTTGCGACGAGACGGCTCAAGAGGGCGAGGGATGCTGCTGCTAAGAGGAATGAGGCTATTTTGGATGATGTTGATATTCATGCCAAGACCTAGGCTCTGACATGTCTGGCATGATCTTCGGCCGCGTGAAGAGACGATTAAGAAACCAGACTGCAACCATGAACAAACTAGCCTTTTATATTCACACCACTCTCACTTTTATCTTTACACAAGACTCTTCTCTAAAATCCTGTACTCCGTCGGCCCAGCAAGCAAGTTCACCAAGTCAGGGTAATCATCCGCAAAGTCCCCCAACTTGACAAGCTCATACCCCATTCTCGTATACCACTCCAACAACCTCGCCTTTCCTTCGTGATGAAACGTCATCGGTACAAGAATCTCCAGCTGCATCGTCGTACACCCTCTCCGTCGGCATTCATCTTCCGCAAAGACCGCTAGTTGTCGCCCGGTACCGGTGCCTTGGTGCTGCGGATCGAGTGCTAACATGCCGAAAACTCCGAGAGTGGGTGTACTGAGTTTGATGAAGACGCAGCCGATGGGCTCGTTGTTTGGTTGCAGGTAAGCTACAGCGAGTTGGCCGTTGCTTATAAATTCAGTGATTTTGCCGGTGGAGGTCCGTTGGTATGATGGGATGAAGATATCTGACTCGGCTTTCTTGTAGGCCGCGTTGACGATATCAGTCAGGGCCGAGACGAGAGTTTTATCCTCCGCATCAGAGGCTGGGGGTATTTTAACGATGATTTGTGGCTTGGTCATGTTGGATGTTGTTGCCGAATGTGAAGCTCGTCAGACAAAAGAAGAATGCCAGAGTTTATAATGTTCTGAGAACCATGTAGTGAGAACTATAATCTCACACGTCAGACTTTGGCTCACGTAAAACAACGCAGGTGGAGAAGTCCGCGGCGTTGACGGCCCGTGTGGTTTTACGCTTTTGGGAAATTCTGTACGGTGAGTTGAGTGCTAGCTCTTAAAAACGAGACTGCCGATACATGCTCTGGCCTCTCAACCTTTAAATACAAACAGAATAATCGCAAATACGTCCAGACTCGATAGTTTCTCCGATACCACTGTTTTTCCTTGCACAAGTGTCAGAACTGCAATACTTCACACTCATGGTGGTAATCTTCAGTATGCTCCTGGCTCGAAATTCCTGAGATCGGATCAATTGAGAAATACGGCGGATTGAAGAGCTCGCGATGTAGACATTTGGTATCTTTGCATTTTCAATCCGTCTGAGATAATTGAACCTATCTGACCAAAGGTTTCTGCTTTGCCTTCCGATGGGCGATCCCTGCTGCATGTCAGCATGAGGCACAGTGACCCGAGATCATCTCATGCTGACCTTCACTTTGCTCTTCCAACAACTGTTCTTTCAAAATGGGTTCTTTAGAATGGCTACTTGATCTATGTACCGTCGCAAAAGTCTCCGGTAGCGGTGTCATTACTGAAGATACACCTCTCGAGCATCAGCTTCCCCCAAGCAAAGACCCATGGTATTCCGCGCCCGATGACTGGGAGACCAGACAACCTGGCAATGTTCTCCGCATTCGTTCCGCATCGAACCTCACCAATATTGTCGAGGGCTCAGCAGCGGTCTACCATATTCTTTACCGCTCAACAGACTCACGGGGCCAGGCATCTTGGGCTGTTACTACGCTCTTCATCCCAACCTCATTTTATCGTTCCCCATCAGGCAAAGTAGCAGTACTGTCGTATCAGTTCGCATACAACACATGCAACGTCGACTCCAGCCCATCATTCGCTTTATCTGGAGTGATGGCAAAAAGCGAACCGAATCTTGGGATTAAATCGAGCACATCTTTAATTACCGAGATGCTGTCATTCGGCTGGATCGTCAACACTCCAGATCAACTTGGGCCGACCGCTGCATTTGGCGCAAGCGTTCAAGCAGGCCACGCGACTCTGGACGCTTTGCGTGCAGTTCACAGCCTTCTCAACCAGAGAAAAAATATAGGCTTTGATACTGCAATCTGGGGATACAGTGGTGGTTCGATTGCTACATTCGCCGCGGCCGAGTTACAGCCATCCTATGCACGAGAGCTCAAGATCTCAGCAGCTGTTGTCGGCGGTCTCGTGGATGATATATCCGCCGCGTTGGACAAGATTAATAAGAGCCCGATCGCTGGCACTCTGATTGCCCTCTTGCTAGGAATTATAGTGCAATATCCTGAGGAACGAGCTTACCTAGAGAGCTGTCTTGTGCCAGAGACGAAAGACGAGTTCATGTCAGCAGTGAACACCGAAGTCAATCAGAATGTCCGGAAATACGCAGGGAAAGATATTTACGCATTCTTCAGAAATGGAGGCACAGATCTAAGAGCTCCGGTCTTGCAAGAACTCTACGATAAGCAAGCAAAGCTCGGGTATAGAGACACGCCCACGATGCCTATGTTTCTGTACAAGGCTATACACGATCAATTCTGCACCATAGACCTTACTGATGCGACGGTTGATAGACTCTGTGAGAAAGGGGTGGAGATCACATTTGAGCGGAATACAGTGGGGAGCCATGTTTCTGAGATTGAGAATGGGAAACCAAGAGCGTTTGGGTTTCTGCGGAGTATCTTTGATGAGTCGTACAAGTCTCCTGCGTCGAAGCGGAGTGTCTTGGATGTCACGGTTGACGTTTCTTCACAGAATAAATGAACGTCTTTTATAAACATTGCTTAGTATGGCATTGAATCTCATAAAGGCGCAATCCTTCCCTTCTCCATAGGTAGATCCGTCCCCCTCCAAACCCTTATATCCTCTCCAGGCCCACTTGTTCTCGCAACCCAATTCTCAACTCTTTCGACTCCCCACATAATCGTAAACAGATTGATCAGCATCGGATCTACATCCGATGCCTTTGCACTCAAAAACAGACCCTCGCAGTCGAGACTACATATGAAGAGTGGATCTGCCTTTCGACATGCTGCTGCCCATGCAAAGCCGGTTCTGGCTTCCCATAGGTCTTTATGAGCCGTGAAGTAGATGCCACCATGGCACTCAGCCCATTTCTGTTTAAGCGTGAGGTACACTCCGATCGTGGATGTTGCCAACAGCCATATACGACGGATACTCTCTGACAACACCCAAGAGCGCCATTTTCGGGGTAGTGGATCGCCGTCGAAGATGGAGTCCAGAACGACTCCATTGGCAGAAGCAGCAGCAGCAGAGTTGTCACCACCATCACACGGTAGGCCAATATCTGGGTCGCGAAGAGCGGCTTCCCAAAGTTGACGCGTCCACGAGAGAAGGGTTTGTATCTGCTGCTCTGCATTGGCTCGTGCACCAATAGAAGGCGAGAACAGTGCTAGCACAAGATGGACGAATAGTGCTTGGGTTCGAGAGAGGTGCTCGCGAATACCAAGCGTCACTTCAGGATCGGCGACGTCCGAGCAATACGCCTTGAGCAACGCCGATGTTTTGGAAGCCAGTAGTTCATCGATCACCGTCTCATTCTTGGATGTTTTGGAATTGTGCAGGACAATGCATGTGAAAGCATCCTGTATTGCTCCCGGCAATCCGGCATCGGCGTAGAGCTGATTATGTATGAACGGGCTATGTGAATTTGTAACCCACTCCGTGAAGAATTCATAAATGCCGCGGACATAATTCATGCAGACTGAGTTTGGGAATGATGGGGTAGTGAAGGGGATGTGTCGGATAGCCCATGCATCAGGCCTGAGGAAGAAGTCGACTGGATCCTTCTGGCTCGAGATTGTCTCACTGCTCGTTGCAGGTGAGTCGTCTAGCAACTCGGCGGAAGGGAGGGCGTCCCAATTGCTCAGACTTGCCGCCCACTGGTTGAGGTCTATTAGATCATTTTTTGATGCTGAGAAAGGTATTTGCATCAGACTCGGTGGCCCGACGCTGAGTCTGTTGTGACTCTCTCCGCCATTGTCCGCTCCAGGTGCTGACGAGTGCGGCCTCTTCCGCTTCGTAGGCGGATACCGGCACTCAACGTCTCGATCATTACAGCGCCCGCAAACAGGTTGAGCTTTGTCGCATTTCCGCTTTCCACTCGTGCATGCATAACACGCCTTCAGCTTTGTCGCAGAACCCATTGTCAGTATGTTGATGCGGGAGCATGGCGGGTTTCTGGAGCTGGCTGTGGGGGAGATTTAGGGAGATCGGATTAACGTTAGCGACCTTTGTCAGCTGTCATGCGGAGATTTTGCGGGCTTTTGGCGGAAACACCCCCAGGATAAGCTTATCGCTTTGTATGCGAAGCCTGGAAATTTAGCGCTTTAAGAGCAGTAGCGGGTTTCGGGCGGGCTCAATAGATTCACCCGCAGTTCCGACAAGTCAAGGATATGTTATGCTTCATGTTGCGGCAAATGGAACAACCCGAAGAGTTGTATATAACAGTCAAGCATCTACCTCTCATAGGCTATAAGTCCAGATATCATCATTAATTCATTTGCTCCCAACATCCAAATACTTTGCAATACCTTTCCAACATGCCTTCCGCAGCAGAGACTAGGCCAGAGGACAACCCTTGGGAGAATGTCGAGGCGCCTACCAATGGCAGCAATCTCATAGCCAAGGTCCATCGCGAATCATACAAGGCAATTTCACCAACTCGTCCTGAAATTTCTCAGGCCGGTCATACTGTTCTCGTCGCTGGAGCCTCCACTGGAATTGGCTTCAGCATCGCCGAATCCTTTGCCGCAGCTTCTGCGACTCGTCTCATCATCACCGGCCGACGCCAGGACGCGTTGGACAAAGCTGCAGACAAGATCAAGACGAAATACTCCAGCGTTGAGGTCATCCCGACTATCAATGACTTTGCAGATGAGAATGCCACTCGAGAATTCTGGAAGAAGCTCGCGGAAGGTGGTGTCTTTGTCGACGTTCTTGTTTTGAGTGCTGCGAAAATGTGGCTGCCCAATACTATTCTTGGACTTGGATATGATGCCTTCAAGGATGGCCTTGGAGTGAACCTTATTGCTCCGTATCTGTGGACGAGTTTGTTTCATAAGCAGCGAGAAATCGACCCTTCACGAAAACTGGTAAGTTCAAGCCCTCGTAGCATTTGTTGTTGTGTATTCTTACATCGCCCAGGTTCTTCTTAACCTGTCCAGCATTGTAATTCATGCAACTCAGCTTTCTGTTCCCGTTCCTCTATACTCAGTCACCAAGAGCGCTGGAACAATGATGATGCAGCACATTGCCATGACCGTCCCCTCCAGTGAAATGCAGATCATCACCTTCGAGCCCGGGCTACACTATACTGAGTCATTCGAACGCTTCACTGATGAAAATAGTTTCAAGTGGGATGATAGTATGTATTGATTCCTGTCAGCTGACACCATACTGACAAGGTTACAGTCAAATTACCTGGTGACTTTGCCGTTTGGGCAGCGTCTGAAGAAGCCGAGTTCCTCCATGGGAGGTTTGTCTGGGCGAAATGGGATGTCGATGAACTTAAGAATGGACCTCTTCGGAACAAGATCGAGAGTAACGCTTCACTTTTCAGAGTTGGCGTCAATGGATACTGAGTTAGAAGGGGGACGTCCAGTCAATTCTAGAAGGTCTTTTACAGAGCGGGAATCACTTGCCCCAATAGTATGTATGTTTGTAAAACTAGCGTGAGTACATTTAAAATAGTGTTATTCACCAGGTTCCTGACCAACTAAGATCTCCTTGGTGATTATTAGCTTCCAGCCACAGGTTCCCAAGACATATTATATCGAGTACATGACGGGCAATGATTCAGTGGGCAGGTCTCTTGAAACTCAGCAAAGCCCATTAAAAAGACACGGCTGCACTTTTCGCACTTGTTTTCTTTAACCCTTTCATACCTCCGATTCATAAAACGAATAATATCCGCAGCGAGCTCAGGGTTATCACTCAGCGTATCACAGAATGCGTCTCGACTCATCAGTGTCCCCATGTTATTGATAGCGACCTGCACAGTGATGTCGCGTAATCCCCTATCCTTCGCAGGCGTGGTCGTATACGCCAATGTTATTGCGGCTGGGAAGGCAACCTTCTTCCAATGCTTCTGAATGCTGGCGCAGTATTTCGTCGAAGAAAGTCTCTTCAGAGCTTCAATGCCATATTTATCAGCGATCTGATAGACTTTGGCATGGAATATCATAGCAGATGAGTCACCTGGAGACTCGTAGTGGAAACAATAGAGAAAGCGTGTCATCGCCTCAACTATGGCGGGCTCAAAATCCATAATGTCTATCACTCGATCGGAGCTTTCCTTTGAGAGAATTAGTCTTGGCCTATTGGCAAACAAGAGGTGCTTGTCGAACCTTCCATGGCCCATCTAGCTGCTTTTTGAAATACTCGGAGTGGCAGTAAAGAATCAGACTATGGACAGCGAAATCCCGGTCCCGGCACCTAATGACGGCGTCTGACAGAGTCTTGTTGTCAAAGTAGCTGTTTGGTCAATACCAGATACATTGGGGTATAGCGGAACATACTTTTGCAAAGATGCTTGGAATTCTTCATCTGGCAGTGCGTCCATCCTTTTACTGGTTTTGGATGATTTTGGTATGTAAAGAGACGAATGGATTTTATTTTGTCTATGAAAAAAGAGGGAGAAGACGTGGGGGAGTAATGCCGCTTCTTCATATGTTACGCAATGGTAGGCCTCCCGCAGAGACTTCAGCCACAAACTGAGATCAAAATGAGGGGTTGGACAGCAAGGACATTTTATCATGCCCGATAACCTAACTCGTTGGAAAGAAATCATTTGACCACGGAAGTATTATTACTAATGCCCTGGCGGACGTAATTAAGCTTAGGTGTCAGCGAAAACCACCAGTGAGAATAGATCACCTTATGTGATGAATTGCCTGCCACGGAGTCTGTCTGACAGTCACCTAGGTTCATAGATGGCGATGAAATGCACGCATCATGATTACAAAATCTCATATTAGATTGCATATTCCACTGCGTCACCATGCATCTACCAATCTATATATGGCTGATCGCCATGCTCCTCCACAGCTCCATGATAGCCTTCGCGTCCCCTTGGTTGAAAACAGAAGTTTGTCTAAAATAGTGAAGCCAATCCGTGTTTCTAGATCCCAGCACCGGTTGGGAACCGCAGACAGGACAGAAGATTGGATTGGGACTATAGCAAACGTCGTATCCAGCACCTAGAGAATCTAACTTCAATGTAAAAGTAGTATTGCACACAAAACATTCACTCTGGTAATACTGTCCCCGATTCTGCTGACTGAAATCAAGAAGCTCGGCTGAGAAATCGCCATTCATCGCTAGGCCATCCTTGAATGGATTGTGTGACATAAACTCGTCAAGCCCGTCATGGACGCGTTCCACGAGGATGTCACGTAAGCCTCGGTCTCCTGGTGGCGTGGTGGTATACACCACTGCGATTGCGTCAACCAAATCACTTGTATATTGAGCGGTTACTTCGGCTTCATTAACAGTGTATTTGAATTTGTCCAGGGCCTTCTTCTTGAGTGCTTCGATGCCGTATTTATCGCCAATCTGGTAGACCTTGGCGTGGAAGATGACAGGGGGCGTGCCGGGAGGAACGTCGTAATCGAAGGAATAAGTAAAACGAAGCATAGCCTCGACAACATGCGTATGGAAGTCTGTTATCTCGATGGTTCTATCTTGGCTCTCCTTCGTTTGGTCAGCTTGTGATGTAGTTAAGATAGGAAGACTCACCTTCCACGCTCCAGTTAGTTGCTTTTTGAAGTAGTCGGAATGGCAGAAGAGCACAAGGCTGTGGACTGCAAATTCTTGGCCATTGCATCGGATCACAACATCTGAAAGACATCTGTTGTTATAGTATCTACATGTGTTAGTAAGTCAACTGATAGGATAAGATCGAAAGTTAGAACATACTCCTGAAGGGAGGCGCTGAACGCTTCGATGGGCTTGGGATCCATAGTTGATGATAAAAGATCGAGTGATTTGAGAGGGAATTCTGGTTATGGCTGGCATCCATAGTATTTATACTCCTTTGTTTAAGTGAGACAAAAAAAACTCTATTGCCGCAGTGTGTAGTTCTGATCCTTTTCATCTCATAAGATAACTTTATTTAAACGTAGCAATGAAAGGTTCGTCTCCAATAGATGTCAGAGTTCTAGAGTCAGTATTTAAAGTTGAACCTAGTCTGCGGCTTAGAGTTTTAACGAGTCAATTGTGGTCGATCTCTCGGAAATGTGTTATTTGCAGATGAGACTTGTGGCTAAGAGCTTAAATCACTACGGAGAACTTAAAAGATATCTCGGTGTCTGAACAAACAGGCTTTCGCGCAGATGAGGCTAAAATAATATGGTATATATGGATAAAGCTAATTCGTGATTTCGGAATAACCTTTCATTTTGAGCTGAACGTGACTCTTAGCCTGGTGTTTTTGAGACTTTTTGTCTACGATCTACAATGAAGTAAGACGACAGATAGAGAGGGCGACGACAAAACCCCGCTTTCGAGCCACATCACCTCATTTAGTTCCTTGGTATGCTTCAGGCCTAATCTCGGCCAACGCAGCTGTGTTAAATAGGTATGTTCTAGTGCCGAGATATCGGGGGAAAACGTTACCAGTTGCAAGGCCAAACTGATAGTGCAGGCTTCAATCCCCCCCGTGGAAACATGCTCCCGGTGCGGATGCGATAAGGACTCTCCAGTAATTATATGAGTCTTTTCTGTGTCTAATTGGTATGCTGCCCGAAATATGGTACTGAGAATGTTTTTCTGAGTTGATAGACCTGATAGCTGATGCTTCCATCGTGTGCCTTGCCTCTACGATGGAAGAATGGACAAATGCGATGAGATTTCTACAGAGACTTTATGGCCAGGAGACCGACTCAGCGATGACTGTTATTTACTTTTCATGGTTCATTCCTTGCCAAATTGCCATCCTCCTGGAAGATAATCACAAGAAACGTCATGGACTGAGCATGGAGGTCCGCGACTGGAGTCGTCATCAGCACAGTCCCTTACAGCGTGCCAAGTCCATTTTTTCGCAAGTCCGGTCTCAACACTTCTTCATTCAGCAAGTCGTATTGCTACGCGGATGTGAAAAGGAGGTGTGAAGCGACGACCCGTGATTGGGGTTACAGCCGCTGCCTAACGCCATGGCCGCTGACTGCCGACGTCTCCAGAAATAGTAAGATTTTCTTGGGTAAAACGGCAGATCATCACTTGGCGCTTGTGGTCGCCGCTTATCTGCAATTAAACGGGTGGATCCCGATGTCCCGAGAGTAAGCTGCCAAGTATGGGGGCCAAGACTCCAGGAGAAGGCTTCGAGAATATTGCAGTGCAAGCTATTGTTGACTAGGTGGATGAATGCGGCAAAACCCAAGTTACTAAAGACCTTACTCGTGCTCTAAAACGGAGACCCAAATGCCGTAACGTCTACTAGATATTCATGATCACAGTTTTGTGACGCTGCTCGGTAGCCTCCTGTGTAACTCCCTTGCTTACTATCTGTGTCGCCAACAGCTGTTTCAGCTCCAGCCATTCAGATCATGAATCTTACTTCTAATTTCATCCTCAGTGTTCAGAACTGTTTAATGGCTGTTGATGTGGAAATTTCTATACTTGGCGAGCAAGGAAGATGCATAATCATGTTTCATCCTGTCTTGCATCGTGAGAGTTCCTTCTCAGCTTCGGCGATCCTAAGTTCTTGGCGGCTTATGGGATGATATCTCCTATTCAGGACAGCTGAGATATTCTATGGGAGCGTCGAAGGCCTCACAGCAACTATAAAAACCGGAAAAGAACTCCCTCTTAATCTCCTCATCACTCTCGACATCAACCACATTCATTCACTCGCTCAACCTTTCAATCTTTAGACCTATTCACCAAACTCATTCAATATGCTCTTCAAAAGCCTTCTTTCCTCTTCCCTTCTCGTGGCCGTCGCCCAAGCTGGCCCAACCGCCCCTGGACAAGGCCTCGCTAAACGCGATGGGTTCCCCGTCTGCGATGACACTTCCAGGACCTACGAAGGTCCCTATAACGATGGCGAAGGAACCTACGTGACTTCCGACCGAATCACCCGTCCCTACAAGTTCCCCAGAGTCCGCAAATGCTGGTACGACTACTTCGTCCTCGAGACCTCCAAGGAGCATACCCCATGGCAGAAAGCCTCCGGCAACATCTACTGCACCGGCACCCAAGTCTGCACTGCCACCAAGCTCGTCGGTAACGAGGTCTGTCAGGAGAGATCCAACAGCCTTAGTGTCGGCGTCGGTGCTGAGATTGAGGGTTTCAGCCTTGGTCTTGAGTTCACGACCACCGACAGCGAGTCCAAGTGCGTGCAGGCTCAGGATCTCACTGCCTGTACCTGGGATGATGGCGCTTGCCACACTGTTTGGACCCAACAGGAGGTCATGAGACAGAAGGGATATCGTCGACAGAGATGTAACTGGGGCAATGGAGATGAGACTCAGTGCATGGATGACTGGGAGCAGACCACGCCCTCTGACTTCATCGACTATGGTTGCGGATCCAAGTGCACTGATACCAACGAGTGCGGCAACACTGATGGAAAACCTTGCTCTAAGTAACCTTTGAGCTATGAGTTGTGAGACGGGTTAGGGGTAGTTTTTCTTTCTTGTTATCATCATGATGATATACATTTTGTAAGATTCTGGGAGCTTTTTTCGACAATTATACAGATTGATATCAATACTATCGATATTTTAATCATAGATACTGCGCATACATGCAATCAAATCTTGGACAGCGGCAAAATCTGAAGATCGTCCCTACTCAAATCCCTCACGCTCTTCTTCCCAGCATTCGCAAGCATGTTATCCATATCCGCCAACAAGCACTTCAAAACATGCTCCACGCCTTCCTGCCCACCCGCAGCAAGGCCATAAGCATAGGGTCTTCCAATGCAGACTGCCTTTGCCCCAAGAGCCAATGCCTTCAACACATCCGAACCAGTTCGAACACCACTGTCAAACAAGACGGTCAGATTTGAGTCCTTGACCTTTTTGTCCGCTGCGATATCTGCTAGTGCATCTAGTGATGCTATAGCGCCGTCGAGTTGGCGGCCGCCGTGGTTGGAGACGATGATGCCGTCGATGCCGTGCTCGATGGCAAGGTGGGCGTCCTCAACTGTCTGGATGCCCTTGAGAACGATCGGCCCGTCCCAGAGGTCCTTCAAGATCTTGATGTCGGCCCACGAGCGGTATGTACCAGAGTTGATCACATCAATCCAAGCTTTCGACTTGATCAAAGTCTTTGCATTAGCGAGAACCCTTGCAGCACCATAGACAGTCCCAGGCCTTCTCATAATAGTCCAGAGCTCAGAAAGTTTCTCTGCAATAGTTCGCGAGTCATTCTTCTGCATCTCATCAAACAATTTGTTGAAAACAGGATCCGAAAAGCCAATCTGACAGCCCTGGCCCCAGATGAACGGCAGGTAAGACGTATCGAGGTCTGTAGGTCTCCAGCCGAGTGAGAAGGTATCCAGCGTGACGACGAGAACCTTGTAGCCTGAAGCTTTTGCGCGCGCGAGAAGACTAGCTGTGACTTGCTCAAATTGTGGCTTCGGCCAGTAGAGCTGATACCATCGATCACCATCTGCATTCGCCGCAGCGACTTCTTCAATCGTGCGCGTCGCAGCAGTCGATAGAATCATGGGCATGCCGACGTTGTGACACGCCCTAGCCGTAGCCTCCTCTGCATCGGGGTGCAAGATGCTCTGCACACCGATAGGAGCTACAAGCAACGGACTCTTGTACTTTGTACCGAAGAGCTCAACTCCAACATCGCGCGTGGTGACGTCAACGAGAAAGCGCGGCTTGAGGCGATATCGGCTGAACGCTTCACTGTTGGCCTTTGCAGTAGCAGCGCTGCTCGCTGAACCGTAGACGTATCCAAAGTTGGTAGCGGGGATCTTTTCCTTGGCTAGGGATTCCCATTCTGTGGGGTTTGTTGAGAAGATTGGTGGGCGGAAGGATTGGTAGATGTCGCGCTGGAAGTTGGAGAAGCTGGTTGGGTCTGGGATTGAGAATGGCTGGCTTAGCCACTTGGGTTCAACTTCGTCTGCCATTGTGAGATTCGGTGGCTTTCTTGCTCAAGTTAATGATAATTTTCATTAATTTGGGGATGTTTGGAATTGAGTTGAGGTGAGTGAGACGCGCCTCGGATCTTCCCTAGTCTTTCTCCTCACCTGGAACGTGCCGAGGTTGCCGATCCTTCAATCCTTCGCTAGAACGTCATGTCGCATTTTGCGGGGATCCCATGCTAGCGACATTCAGTAACACCAGAATTCATCGACACGCGATACGTTTTGTTATCGTCGATATATTTCATCATCAATTGAGCCATATGAATGCTATGGAAGTACTTGCTGTAAATAGATAAGAGAACCACCATTTGAGATCTACATCCAATATCAGACTTCTGACCTCAGTGTCATCAGTATATCTTCATCTATGGACTTCGTCAAGTCTACCACTGAGCATAGATTTCATTAGCGATGCCTCACAGTCTCCAATTACCCCATTCTCGTCAGGTAGCCAAGAATCTCTTGAGCAGCCATTTGCCGGCCCTCCCATTCCGGGTGACGACTCGCAATCTCCTCTGCCCTCTTTCGCATCCCCGCAGACTCTGACCCGAATAAAATCTCCAACAAAGCGTCGCCGAGCTCGCTCTCTTTCCATCGGGGCTTCGCTTCCTTGTTCGCCCACAGCCCAATACCGAGTAGTTCAACACGGTTCGCGAAATCATAACAGTCCGTCCAAGCAGGTAGAAGCGCTTGAGGGATGCCAGAACTAACCAGATTGTCAGAATACATGACACATATTTAGGAGTGAACTCACCATAACGCCTCGTAGAAGGAATTTGCTCCCCCGTGGCTCACAGAACAGACGATGCTTTGCGAATCCAGGACGGACTTTGGCTCAGCGACGAGCCAGTCCGTGATACGCACTCTGTCTCGTTTGATGTAAGCCTGGAGTTCATCATTCACCACAGCCCATGCGCCGGTATATGAGTCTCGCTTTGGGGCGTTCCCTTCTTCGTCAGGTACGCGTCCCAGCTTCCACAGAATTTGAAAAGGCTTCCCTGCAGAATGAAGTGTATCAGCGTACGCGAGGACCTTTCTTAAGGCTTTGGACATTTCATGAGCTTCAGTAGGGTTAGACTTATGATGTGTGCCCAAGTTGACGTATATAGTAGGGCCTTGGCTGAGCCATTCAGCTAAACCAGCGTCAACTTCACTGATGGGCGGAGCAGCTCGTATGATGGGACCGCACGATGTGAGCTGTGGGGGTATGATACTAAACGGGTAGTCTATGTCAGGACTACTGGCCACGAGGATTGGAAGTTTTGCCGGCGCCGGCTTCAGAACGCCAAGCTCCATCATGGTCATCAAAGACATGGAGGGATCAATCTCCTTGCGAAGTATTTTCGTAGTATTTCTCAGGCGGGTATCTGTGAGTAAAGTATAGCCAGCCACGAGGCCAAAGCAAATATTCCATGGAATGAGGCTCCATGGTATCGGATAAGGCAAGGCCGAACAAGCACTGCTCGTGTTAGCTAAGTGTTTCCATCTGTAGTTTGAGGGATCGCTTGCATTGGGTACTTCCACAGAGCAGCTAGCTTTGGCTGCACCGGAACCGCGAATTCTTTAATTGTATTCGGCGAAAGAACCATCCACTGTGCACCCCGGTAGTGACAGAACGTCAAACCCTGGGTGAAAAGCGGTTCAACGATTGTCAGATCAGGCTTGACTTGATCGAATACTCTTTCCGTTTCCTTGTAAATATCGAGAAACTCCCTGGGGCTCCAAGGTATCATGACAGCGGGGAGAATAGCGACACCCTTGGCTGAGTTCACGAGACCTGGAGTCAGCTCGAGCGTTTCAAAAATCGCCGTTTCGGGACGCTTGGTAGCCGGTCCCCAGCTCGTTCCTTCAATCTCGTGAAACACAAAGGGCCGAGGTATTTTCTTCTTCCGCTGTGCTGCAGTTGCCTGCATAAACCTGGAGGCATCATCTACTCCGTTTCTTAGGTCCTGGAATGAAGCAATATGGATTTCGACGTCTTCACATGCAAGACTGAGTTCGTGAGCAGTAGCGAGGACTACGTTGGCTTGACCATAGTCACTATTGGTGAACAGCAACAGGCGTTTATAACTCGCCATCTTGACCGGTCACAAGTGGTTTTGAACACGAGAAGAGTACAAATGAGAAAACAAAGTGCTTTTCAGCCTCTAAATACCAATTTTTAGAAGGCATAGGGCTGAACAAGGCATGACATGATCAAGGGTCTGGTCTGCATGTCAACCACGCCCTAACTTTAAGCATAGATAGCAAAAAGAGCTGTGCCTCTCTGACTCAACATTAGCAAATCTTCAGTGGCTTTTCGTTTAGTGGAAAAGTGCGTCTTGTGGTAGCAGCTGTTGTGGAGTATGGTGAGATTTTGGAGAGAATATGCTTACTGTTTTGGGTCATTTCTTTCATTTTACCCTGCAGGCGTAAGAGCTGAGCTTTTTAATCGTATCACAGCAGTTCTTGGCGAGAAGTATCTTCTCGTGTGATGCTCCCCACTGATGTTCTTAGTCGAATCAAATAGCGACCATCGTAAAAGTGAGGGTTGGGTGGTGCAAGTGGATTTGGTCAGTTTTAACCAATTGAGACGTCATTCAACAACAGAGTCTGTGAAACCACCATGCGAAAATTGAACGACAAACCTCATTCCCATTCGATTCGATAACCAATGGTGAATTCGTTTCCTATACTATAAGCTTATAATTGAGCTGTACTGGTGTATTACAAAAGTAGTCAAATGGCTCAGACCCCTCGCCTGAGTAAGCTGCCTATGACGTCGTAGTTTATAAGCCGCGTCTTCCGTGCTAACCTTGCTACCCGCTATCTGGCCATCAGTTTAAATCCTCTCACAATGCCTTCTCGTTGGTAAATTTGCCATTAAAGTACACCGTCGCTTGTTCAATCAATTATTGAGGATGGCTGAACGACCAAGATTTGAGGTGCCAGACGGCAAAGCCGCCAAAGTCAGCATCATCGACTCCAGCTTGAGACTGTCGGGTATGCCGCTCACTCATCTTATGAAACCTGCAATGAAAGGCCTTGATGCAATGCCAACTTTGACTACATGGTCATTTCTCGTTGAAAGCCCATCTGGCAAGAAAGCAATCTTTGATCTAGGTGTTCCGAAGGAGCCGTTGAAGAATTTCTCACCAAAGTACGCCGATACGATCAGAAGAAACTCGAGTTGGGATGTGGATGTCCCAAAGAATGTAGCAGATATTCTCGCTGAGAATAACGTGCAGCCTTTGGAAATTGACAGCGTGATCTGGAGGTTCGTAATACGGAGAATCCGCGCTGCAAGTCAGTCACTGATGTTTGCCCAGTCATCACCACTTTGATCATATCGGAGATGTCACAACCTTTCCTGGGTCAACAAAACTCATCGTTGGACCGGGGTTCAAGAAAGCCTTTTTACCCGGATATCCCGCTGACCCAGACTCTCCGGTGCGTGAAGTAGATTTTGAGTGGGTATCACCATCGCAACCTTCTCTGCGAAGTAACTGACAGGCTCACAGGGGCAGAGAGCTGAGAGAGATCGAATTTGAACATAGGCCTCTTCAGATTGGCCCGTTTCGAGCTTTCGACTTCTTTGGCGATGGCTCATTCTATCTTCTTGATGCGCCAGGCCATGATATTGGCCATTTAGCAGGTCTTGTCCGTACAACTACCGGTCCAGATACCTTCATCTTCATGGGAGGTGATCTATGTCATCATGGTGGCGAGTTACGTCCATCGAAGTATCTACCATACCCATCAAATCTCTCAGAGCATCTATCGCTCTCAGATTCCCTCCGCCTTCACCTCTCCCAGTGCCCCGGAAGTTCTTTCGACGACATGAACGTCAAGCGTGGACGAACCGCTGGTGAAACATTCTTTGACCCAGCGATTGGGTTTGACAAGGAATTAGCTATAAAGACGATCAAGGAGGCTCAGAAAGCGGATGCGCAAGACAATGTCTTCTTCGTGTTTGCTCATGATACGACCATGTTTGGTGTCATCGATACCTTCCCCAAGCAAGCGAATGATTGGAAAGCCAAGGGCTGGAAGGAAAAGACTCTATGGAAATTCCTGAACGATTTTGAAGCTGCACTGGAGCCCTAGAGCATCTGTGCCCTGCTTATTGTATCTTTGTGGTTGAAATCAGCATCGATCTGCTGTAGAACCCTTCACATCACCATCTCCAATATCATCGAATACTCCCTCACTACAACTAAATGCATACTCCAAAGAACCTTTCGGGAAAAGACGCGATTCTTGTCGATGGACATCGAATTTTCGCAACGTCTCAGTGTATGGAGCCTGGGAGTGAGGCCATCGTCATCAAAGAATGCGGCCGCGTGGCCTAATGGCTAAGGCGCTAGATTTCGGCTTTCGAGCAAATCGAGAAATCTCTAGAGATTCCAGGTTCGACTCCTGGCGTGGTCGATCTTTTTAATTATTCACTAACTTAAAGGACTTGTTTTTTCTTCTAGTTTTAAACAGTAGTTTTAAATTGCTTCTTATTGTTGAGTTTGTCTTATCAAGGTGCTATTTAATTTTAATAGTTATTGGCTCTTTTAATATAATTTATCTGTTTTTAAATAAATTAGTTTTTTACTTCCTATACTAGCAAAACAGCATGTAAATAATTTGAACAAGGCACAGGGAGGCAGGTTCAGGGTCTACATATTTGCATTGCTAGCCCTATAATAAGCTCTTATAAACACTACTTAGGAGGTAATCTCGCAGTATGCCACACATGTTGGGCACCTGCCATAGTAGATTAGTGGTGTCGAATAGCAACATCTATAATAGCATACACCGGCAGCGAACGTGACGATCGGATTAGCGGAGCCTTCTTTCTCGTTATTCCTGGTATGCTTGGGAGCAGTTGTCGTCTATTCCAATACCTTTTGTTTCGCGGCAGAAGCCTCACTTTCCTTCTCACCCTTGGGTCTTTCGGAAGCTGTGTTGCTAGTTGACAATTTCATTTTATTATATATAGTAATGTATTTGTTGAAACTCTGTAGAATGCTTGCAATCGTAATGGGAAGAATACGGAGAGAACTTGGCTAGGATGGCAGGTATGCATATCTTTTACAAGGCCGTGAACCAGAGCTCTAGATTGAGTGATCAAGTGCAAAAATGAAGATCTGATGAGACTGGGACTCGAACCCAGGAGGATTGCTCCACCAGGAAAATGGTGTTAAGGTTGACCTTAACCTGGCGCCATAACCAACTCGGCCATCTCACCGAAGCTAGATGTCTGGCCGGAGTGAACCAGTGAGTACAAATTCATGCTGCAGCAAGGTTCTTGAACATATTCATGCCATCTTAGATGCAAGTCTTTTAGTATCGAAAACTTCAAGTTTCTATCTCAATTAAGAGACACACGATCCACAAGCACAGTCGATCAAGTTGCGGTCCCTGCCCAAGCAAGTTGCAAACAATGTACATCAAGTTCCATGATTCAGTGTTCCTACACAAGCTTTTAGATAAACCTTTGCATCTTGAACAGATGCCTTGTTTGCATTATCTCTAATAGCTGCCTACTACTTATCCTTGTGGTCAGCAAGTGCTTCCTTATATCATTCAGTGCTTCTCATGGACCGTAAATGTGATGTTCAAGTCATCGCATCCGCACTTACAAGGGCAGTCGATCCCTGACATTCCGGCCTCCAATTTGGTCGTATTGTCTTTCTTATCTGCCTGAGTAGTGGATGTGGTGTTTGTATTACTCTTTTCAGAAACTGGTTTCTCTTTGGCTGGAGGATCTGGCTTGGATGCTTTCTGGGCCATGGTGAAAAGCTTATTTTATGTAGAATTTTGGCAAAGAGTCGTAACGTCTCCGAGTTCAAAAGTCAAAAGTTTTGATTGCGAATACTGTTTTCTATTGAGGATATCCTAGCGCGGGTTATATACTCGTGGAAGCCTTGTGAGTAAGCTACGTGTTATTGGCAGTTGAGACATGTGGCTAAGAGCTTGTGATTACCTTACAGAACCTAGTTATTGAATTAACAGTCATGTTGTCCAAACTGCATCAGAGAGGGTAAAAGGTTGATTCCCTGTTCTATGTTAATATATGTTACTTGCTATTGCATGGAGATTTAATCTTCTTTTCACTCCTCAACCTTGTTACCTACCTACAACGACTCGGTGGACGATTCTTACAGTACCAGAGACCCGAAGATAGGTAAGACTGGAAGCTATAATCACCATTGATTGGAAAATCGAATCTATGATTGATACATGGAACGGTAAAGCCATGGTTTAATTGAGGCGCTTCTCCTCATAAAGGTCGCCACGAATGACGTGGTAAAAGTATCAGACGCCCAAGTCAAACAGTTTGAAGGCAAGGATGTAAGAGCTTCGGAAATCTGCGAAACATTATGAAGCTATATAGAATAGGTCATCAATATCTTGTTGTCTGCAAACACGGCCTTGGAGGATATTCAGTAGAAAGTCTTTATGTATAACAGCAATACTTACCAAACACGGTCTAGATGGCCATTACTGGATGCTAGAGAGCGTGTCAACTATGCCATGATGTAGCGTGACACGCGAGTCAAGGGACTGCAGTGTCTTGGTTCCTCGGTCCTTTGATCTCGTTCAAGGCGGCGTGGTTTCATGGGGCGTAGGCGTTGTCGACATCGTCGGCGACGGAGAGGCGACCGGAGTTGGGCTGAATTTGAAAGAGCCTTGATTGTGATGCATATTGGTGGTGGTGTTGTTGCTGCTTCCACTGTCATTCGCTATTATTGAGAGTCGTGATGGCCGTGCGGCTGCTGTTAGCAATGCTGCGCGCAGTTAAGATGGTAAGCCCCCTGGAAGAGGCAATAAAACTTGGAACCTCTCTTACAGATAACAAACATAACTAATCTAAAACCTCTCTAAGCTTATACTAAACCTACCTAAATCTTTTTGTCGTTTTGAGGAGAGGCCCTAAGCTCTTTTGCTCCTTTGCCAAACAGTCGCTAAAGCCTCAGCCGCAAAACCCCTGAAATTAGACCCTCCCACTATTCTGATTCAGCCCTAGCAGGTCAATAAGTGCCAGGGAGTCTAAGAAGGTTATCGATTTTGGACTCAATAGCGCTGAAAGCTATTGAGCCCCGAACGTTCCAAGGGTCCACCGCTAACGCCCCAAAACACCAAAATCCACTAAGAAATGTCACGATGAGAGAAAGCGTTATGGCTTATTTCATTTTGGCTATTTACTTCTGCGAATTCTATGAGTCGACTGCAGTAGTTACCTGCTAGTTACCGGCTGAATGAAACGCCCCATGAGGCTATTGGGAAGTGCCCGGGCCGTAGCTAAATGAGTATGCGCCTCGTGATTTTTGGCGATGGCTTATAATACCGATTTCCCTCTCATTCCCGCCACACTTTTGTGGTTCCGCCTTTCTTCTTCTTGCATTCACCCTGTCACTCATTCATGATGCGTTCTATCCTGGTATTGGCGGCCCTCGCCGCCGTTGACTTCGTCGCTGGTAGCGCTTGCAAGCCCAGGTCCAGCTCCACGATCCCCACGCTCGTTTCATCCTCTACCGACGCCACCAGCTCCTCGACCGCTACAAGTGTCGTCACCCTCCCTAAGGTCCGCAACTTGGCAGCCAATGGAAACATGGCCGAGATCGATCCTGAAAACCCTCTCTCTGTTCCTGGTTGGGAGGTTGATGGCGATGCTCGTATTGTTGGCGGTGCTGGCCGTGAAGAGCCAGGAAGTACTGAACGAGGTTGCGCTGCGATGAGTGCTTCCAATAATGGCGGTGGAAAGCGTGCTCTGGGTATCTCTGTTAGTATCACGCAGAGCATGTCCAATCTCGATATCTCGACGCCTTACACCATCCGCTTCTACTACCTTGTCGTTACATCACCTGCAGCCATCAATCTCTGTCAGTTGACAGGCTTCCTCGGCGGTTCTCTCTTCTATCAGAACTGGGTTTTCAGCACCGGTACAGCCGTGTCTTGGAACGAGGTCCTCCAAGCTATCACTCCTTCGCAGGTCAACGCCCCTCTTCGCATCTCGATGAACTGTCTTATTGGTGGTGGAGCGACTGTGCTTGTCGATTCTGTCTTCATCTCCAACGCTGTCACACCACAGAACATCAACGATTTTGCTGTCAATTTCGGCAATACCGGTACTGGTGCCAATCCTCCTCTTGATCCCCAGACGACTACAAGTTCTTCTCGGCAGGAGATTACGTCGGCTACCCAACAGCCAGAGACTACTTCTTTGTCCCAAAACCAAGAAACTACATCTGTCCCCCAAAACCAAGAGACTACATCTATTCCTCAAAACCAAGAAACTACTTCTTTCCCTCAAAACCAAGAGACTACATCTGTTCCCCAACAGCCAGAAACTACTTCTTTCCCTCAAAACCAAGAGACTACATCTGTCCCTCAAAACCAAGAGACTACATCTGTCCCTCAAAACCAAGAGACTACTTCTGCTGCCCAGGAGCAAGGGACAACATCTTCCTCTCAGAAGCAAGAAGTTACGTCTACTACTCAGCAGCAGGAGACTACATCTGCTGCCCCGATACAACATACTGAGACGGGAACTTCTGGTCAAGAGAACCAAGTAACCTCAACTCAGCCTGCCTCGCAGGAGACCTCAACTGGTGGATCCGGCGTCGAGACTACCAGAAAGCCTGTGTCGGACGTTCAAAGCTCAACAGTCCCTGTTGTAGGCACGACCAGCACAGCACCTGAGCAGCCTTTCTGCTCCAAGGCTCTCAATGGCGGCTGCTGGTGGAAGCGCCCTGATAACGGTGACGACATGGTCAACTGCGCCAGCCGAGGCTCTTGGCCTGGTTCCACCGGACAGGGCCGTCTTGTTCCCCGGCCTGATAACTACCCTCTCCCATTGAGTCAGCTTTGGTGCTTGGGCTGGTGCTCTCTCTCACCTGGCTGCAAGTCTGTTGCGTTCATCCCTGAGGATCGCTCATGCCGCTTCTCAGAGCATCAAGTTCAGGATGCTGACTTCGTTCCTGGTCCTGATCCTAACGTTGACACCGAGGGTGTGTTTTACTGGCATGATCTTTCTTGCTTTAACTGCCCTTGTAACGATGAGCCCACTTCTACCTCTGTTGCGACTACTACCCAGTCATCCGAACCCACTGATCTTGTCAAACTGCCCGCTGCGTCAACTTGCCCCAAGTCTCTCGAGAATGGATGCCAATGGAATGAGAGGTCTCAGGGCGGCAGTCTCATCACTTGTCAGTATCGCGGTCGATGGCCCGGTAGTGATGGCGCTGGTTTTGCTGTTGAGCAGCCCCGCGACTATCCTATGGCCTTGAGTCAGATGTGGTGTGTCGCCTGGTGTTCACTTTACCCCGGTTGCAAGTCTGCGGCCTTTATGCCAAATGATCGATCGTGTCGCTTCAGCACTCATCAAGTCTCAGATTCTGACTTTGTCATGGCTGCTGATCCCAACTCGGATTCCGTTGAAGATGGCATCTACTACTGGCACGACCTCGACTGCATGGATTGCCCCTGCCATGACGACCCTACCAGTCAGACCGCCTCTTCGCTTCCCGCAGAGCCTACCACTCTCACCCGCGCTGTCACGCCCAATCCAAATACCCCCACAACTGTCACGGCCACTACCCAAGCTATCACAGGAACCCCAACACCTGGTCCTGTGGAGCAGCCCTGTGACTGGTCCAACGGCCAGGGTATCTGCCAGCGGCCTTTCGAGAAGGAGCAAGGGCCCTGCGGTGGAAAGCTCATGATTGTCAACCCGTCACAGTACACGAAGTTGCCACTGAACTGGAAACCTGAAATCAGAGAGCCTGTCCAGTGTGCCATCATGTGTCACACCAACCCTGATTGCTACGCTTGGGGCTTTGAGTGGAGCACCAACATGAACTGTGTTCTTTCTCTGGGGCAGACGGAAGTTGATCAACTGGAGGTTGTGTCTTCAGGAGCTCAGTATCGTTGGTACTCTCATACCTGTTGGGAGTGCAGAGACTGCGTTACTCAGTGGAACTGGTCTTGGGATTCTTTGCCTGCTGGGAACTGAGAAGCATAGATTATAGACATATAAGCAAAAGGTGCTGATTTAACTTCTAATATTAATATATTAATTTAGTGTAGCGTTATAGTGCATATCTGAAACATTACTTCAACATGTCAGCAGAGTAAGTAATAAGAGTTTATACTACGCGGACTTGTCTTTCATTACCTCGCTGTCTCCCCGTGCGCAAACTAATGTCTAAGATTGAAAAGTATACCGGACAAGTCGCCCCAAGGCACACGGTATTTGAGGCCATATTTAGATAAGAGACCAAGCTCGTCCTTTGCGATGAGCGGATTGCCCAGAATCATTTGGTGGATTGCACTGTGACGCTCACTGACATAGCCCTCCTCGGCCATGTGAAGGCTGGCGACACACATCTCTTAGAAAGCAACAAGTACCCATCTTTGTTTCTTATGTCATGGCATGGTCTGATGATTGCGGCTCACTGGGTCACCTTGGTCGAGAATGGCGTGGAGAATGCCAGGGAGGAAGGGGGCAAAGACAAGTATGGTATCGATTCAGCTCTGATGGTATATAGAAGCATACTAGATCAACTACTAATCTTGCAAAGGTCTATGTCCAGTCAAAGACCTGACACCTCGCAAGATTTCGAGCATAAATGCAACTATAATTGATTCATATAAGGTTAGTAACGATTAAAAAAAAACTTAGGATCTTAACCCTAAGCGATAAAAATGTTTAGGTAGTTTACCTAAGGCTTCGGGGACTCTTTACTGATTTTATTTTAGCACCCTCTTCTAAAGCCTCGAGTTTTCTTCCTCGCAGAGGGGGGCTCATAGCTTTCAACACTATTGAGTCCAAAAATCGATAACCTTCTCAGACCTGGCACTTGTTGGCCTACTAGAGTTGGATCAGAATAGTGGCAGGGTCTAATTTCAGGGGGTTTGCAGTTAAGGCTTTAGCGACTGTTGCAAATATGCTTGTTGTTTGGACGTCGGGGGTTTTGATCCAACCAGCAGCTCTAAGCATGCTTTTCCTTTCTCAGAAAGTTTGTTGAAGTAGAGCGCTTTACGTGAAGAGTTTTATGGCCTTGATCAAAGGCCCTTTCGTCACCTGAAGCTTAAGGATGAGTTGATGTACTTTTTAGATCGCCTTAACAGGATATATACTCTCCTTCTTCATTGGCGCAGAAGACATTCCTGGTACTACTCGAGACAGTAAAAGAGCGATGGGAGCCATTTCATGAAGAAAGCTCTTTCTTTACTTACCACTGTTTTGGTGTTCACGTGCTTGTGCCCAGTGATAGCCGATGCTTCGTGGAGGGAGGCCAACGACCTGTGCAAGATATTCCACCGTGATTGAGATCAAAGTCAGATTAAGAAAATCCATCATGTCTTGCAGCTAATTTGTTAGTAAAGCCAAGACTCACATGACATAAGATGTGGTCATAACGGTGGCGAGCCAAGAACCCGAGATCGATCGGGCATATAGCCCCCAATCATCAGCACGGCTTATGTTGCGAGTCCCATAAGATGGGTGGGTGTCTTCAGAAATCAACCTGTCAGCTCTTACTTGCCATCTCTTATAGGTGGAGGCAGTTACTGGGTGTCAACTACAACGTCCGACAACTTTCGGTGTCAGCATAGAGTAGCTGCCAAGCGCTGCGCCTGTATCGTCCGTGGCAATTGGGAAGAGGCTACACTGACTTGTCTTCGATGTCACCCAAGGCATATGTCAGATCAGCCGGTGTGTGTTCAATGCTTTCTTGGGGGCGACTGGGTTTCTGGGCTATAAATGTCAGTCTAGTTCAACACCTGTATCCAGTCAAGTCATTAAGGAACGTCTTCAGTTAAAATAGTCCTTCACAATGTCTGAGAAACAAATCCGCCTATCCTCAGCACCCCAGCCACCAAACCGGCCGCTTAAAGTCCTCAGCGTTGGTCTCCCTCGAACAGGCTCCTACTCTATGTGTCTCGCTCTCTCGGAGCTAAGCTACAAGGATGTCTATCACTGCATGCACACTCTGGACAACCTCGAGCATTGGATGTTCTTCGGCGAGGCTTCCAACCGTCTCTTTCCCACTCTCGCATCCTATAATGGCAAGGGTATGACGCCAGAAGACTGGGACCAGCTCCTCGGGCCCTGTGAAGCCATCACCGATATTGCAGGCCCTTTTTCAGAGTCACTTATTAGGAACTTTCCTGACGCCAAGGTTATCCTCTGTGAAAGACCATTTGATCGCTGGGAGCCATCAGTCACGCAGCTGTTGAAGTCAAACTTTGGTTCAGTTCAGAACTTCGTCCGTGACTGGGTCGAGCCTCTTACACGAGGTAAAGGGCAGACTTCATACGTTGAGAACCTTCAGAAGATGCTGCTAGGATGGACTCGCTCACAGAATGTTGACGAGGCAATTTCTAATCTACGTGAAATATACGACAGGCACAACGACACTGTCAAAGAACTCGTTCCTCCTGAGAATCTGTTACAATACAAGATCGGTTCTGGGTGGGAGCCGCTGTGCGAGTTTCTCGGTAGAGATGTCCCAGATGTGCCATTTCCACGTGTCAATGAAGGGTCTGCGCTTGCGAGAACGATTTGGAAGAAGCAAGCTCGGGAGGTTAAGAGGGCGGCGCCGACTATCTTGTTATACGCGGGCGGTTTCGTTATTGCGTTTCTCATTCTTAAGTTTAGTTGGATATACTTTGGCGTCTGAAAGCTCTCCTGGAAGTATTCTGCACCTTGCTTGAGTCAATCATTCTATACACTTGAAAACATCCGTAAATGGCTACATAATTACCTTTAATTCATGGAGACTTCTTGATGTACTGTGTTCCTTCTCGACCATTCTTCTCAGCCATCAACTTATGATAGAACCTGTCCAGTTTCTCCCATACAGGTTCATCCCGTCTATACGTATCCCTCAAAGCAACAACATATTCCACCTCCGCATTCCTACAAGTCGCATTCTCAGCCAGAAAGCTAACTATCCCGAATCCCTGCTCAATCTCACACGCCTTGCTCAACGCCGAGTATTGACCCTCTCTGGAGTCTATTCGAGCCCCTCCTTTGAGAAGGAGACACACCGACTCTTTGCGCGACTCAACCTCATGTCTCATTTCTCGAAGAGATATGCCCTCTTCCACGGCATCCACCATCAATTCGACAAAGTCTCGGAGGAGATTGTCATATTTATTCTCGTAGATTGCTTCATGAGCCATTGCTCCGGCATCGAGAAGAATCTGTATGCATCGCGCGTCGGACATTAGGAGTGCTGATAGCAGCGGTCTTGGCTCGTCAACGTCGCGGTTCTCTAGATCAGGGGGACTGCCCAGTTTACGGGGTCTGCCAGGATCAATTCCCTTTTGGATCAGGAGACTCAGTAACTCTATCCCGGCCTCTCGCTTTCTCTCCACACGATCTGGTGGACAGTTGGACATGTCTTCTCTGTCACGACCTTCGATGCAGCTGTTCAACAGCCGCATGCACCCATCTTCGTCCTGCTGTATCGTCGGATCGGCTCCAAGCCGTAGCATTTTAAGGGCAGGCTCAAACTTTCTCCTCCCGATAAGCATGTTCAGGGCCGTGCCGCCGTGCCAATCTCCCCACTGAGATTCAGCTTCCGCATCCAGAGGGACGCCCCATTGGACTAACTTCTCAACTATCGCACAGGCTATGTCCTGATCCGTGCAGTGTTTAACCCAGTGAAGCGGTGTCTGGCCCGTAGCGTCTCGATCAGTAGGAATGAAGTTTCTGTGCTGGATTAATGTATCAATAGCAGAGAGAGACCCTTCTGCGATGGCACAATGAAGGCCTGAGATAGTTTCCTCATCCAATATGACAGAGTGGATAACGTCTCGCTCCAGTAACAACTGCAAGATTTCATGGGTGCTGTGGCATATGGCATAGTGTAGTGGTAGCCAAACATACCGATTGACTGCTCTTGTATACTTTCGACAATTGCAGAGCGCATCTGGCCATAAATCCGTATCAGCGCCATTGTCAAGAAGCCATCGTACGATCTCGAAGCGCTTCTGAAAGATGGCAAGATGCAGTGGCGTTGCGAGCTGCGCCCGAATGATCCTCCCGCAAATGGGAATACAGTCAGGGTCTTTCTCATACGGGATGTAGTCGGCAACATCATTGATCTTGTTTATTTCGGAGCCATAAGCAACGGCCATCTTGATTGTAGAGAGCGAGTCGTGGTCGACGGCCCAGTGAAGACATGACCTTGAGGCTTTATCGACGGGACATAGCCTGCAATACTGTGGATCGTGGCTGTTGGTCCATGGATAGCAAGAAGGTAAACCCGTAGCAGCGGCGTTGCGCTTATAGAGGACCGGGTTGAAAATAGCGTGAAACGCGCGGTTGACGCGAGACAGACGCGAGAGGTCTTGAGGCGTGCAGTAAAGCGTGAGATGTTCGGCCAGCTCAACGGGCAACGAATGGAAACTCATATTGCCAAACTTGATGCTTTGACGCTGGATGGAGTTTAATAAAGCGAGATGTTGTTCAGTCTGGAGTCAATGGGATTTTGGGCCATGATATGAGAATATTCTTAGGCAGCAACCCCGCCTTATGTATAACCTTTGCATTTTGGTCATGCTTACGCCCCCAGGTAGATGGAGTTCTAGTTCTTCAATAACCACGCATAGTCTCTTCAGAAGCCGCATCTGAGTTCCAAAAGTAGCTCACATTACGAGAAAATGATAATCCATCGAGACCAGGTTAAGGAAATAAGAGATCCATTACTTCCTTCTCATATCTCTCGAGCACCCCGGAACGATAAACCAAGATTTAAAAACACCTTGAAGAGCGGCAGCTACTCTACAGAATACTCTCCATACGGAGCCTCTCTCCACTTGCTCATGGTTCGCAACTCCGCTTCACTTCCATACAGCACAGTCATAAAGACCCGATCAGAGACCAGATCCGGCTCTGAATGAACCGGGCTGTTATCCCTCCCCCAGCTGAACCGCACGATTTGACCATGTCCAACCTGAACTCTAGGGGTGTCTTTGAATGCATTGCCGAGCGACTCCCGCAGAAGATCATCTGCTTCGTACATCTCGTCCTCAGAGGGCTCAGGGCCATCGGTTTTGTTTAACCACCAGTAATACCGCGCTTCCGCTTCATGCTGCATCTTGAAGACATGTTCATTTGGCTCCAGCATGAGCGTAGATGGCCCGAGTAACGTGAGCGCATACTTGCTCCGTACAACATCTTCGCGGCCTTGGTCGTACTCAAACATAGGGCCATCTTGATGCCACCTCGGAATTTGAAATGCGGTACAAGGCTTTGTGATGCGGATGGTGAGCCAGCATGCTCTTTTCTCTTCGGGGTCGCCCGAGCAGTCGTTTTGCGTGGTCTCTAGGAACGCTTTGATTTTGGGTTCCAACTCTTGCTCTACTGCGTCGGTATTCCGGGCGAGAAATTTTGACGCCTCGGTAGGAATTGAAGCGCCAACAGGACCGTAGTAATTGAGTGTGGAGTCCTGTTTAATAGACGTGATGCGGGGAATGTCAATGGACTCTGGGAGAGTCGCGCATGGTGATTGATCCGACATGTTGTGATTTGAGATGAGGTTGTGCGTGATGATGGATGCGCTCTTCGAGTTTTCCGCCTTTTGTGATTAAAGTAAAAGAGCATTCTATGACTCAGGCCGTGCATGGGCACTACTGCCTAGTATTAGTGCCGCCATCGCTACGTGCATTGATCTGACACTTATCGTGAGCTGTGCCACCTCAAGTCAAGCTAAGCGCCGTCCATGTCAGCCCTATCAAACAGTAAAATCAATAACCCGTTCCGAGCCACCAAGAGCTATTCCCACTACAATTCATTGGCTCAGCGGTTGAATCGGTGATTTCTCAAACAGGAAATGGCCGAGCGCTGTTGCGATAAATATTCACACCAAGCCTCGTCAGCCTGTCACCGATCCACATCACAATTTCACCACCACCAAGAACAATGAAGCCAACCAACGCGATCCTCTCTGTGCTCGCCTCGCAGGCGACGGCGCAGCTCATCGACATCCAGATCGGCGACACCGCCAGACTCGACATAATGCGCCAAGCAGCTGAAGCCCAAGTCAATGGCAACACGGCCAAAGCCCACGCGTTGATGGATCAAATCCGCATGGCAGATGCCACGCACGAAAAGTCTCTCTGGAAGACAGATTGTCGCATCAGCTCTCAGTTCGAAGCTGAGATCTACACCGTCCAAGATCCCTCGCGCGCACCGAAGGAAATCGCATGGGCGATGGATTTCCTCGACAATCACTGGAAGACTGACGACGGGCGTGATCTTCCGTACCCTGGCGACTTTGATCGCTTCATGCACCCCGATGGATTCAGGGTCATGCGCACGGATTATAAGGATCTTCCGTGGGCGGTGCGCAAGTACCATGAGGGGCTAGTCAAGGAGGGCAAGCAGATGGAGCGCAAGTTCATCGCCGAGATTGACGGGAGTGCGTTCTTTGCGCCCGGTGTTGTTACGTGGTTGGCGCCTTTGTTTGCGGGGAGTAAGGTTGAGCCTGGAAAGGATGCGTGCGAGGGTAAGTGGATTTGACGCGTGAGGAGAATTGAGGCTAACGAGAGTAGATGACCTTGTTGACTTTAGCAACTGGGGGAAGAAGAAGCCTGCTGTTGATGGAGTCAGGTATTCCTTTGGGTATGGTGGTAAGGTGCAGATTGGAGATCATATCACGGTTGAGGTGCACGCTCAGAGGTCTTCTAAAGATGGTGCTACGAAGGAAGCCGAGGCTGGAGCAGATGAGGAGACTGAGGGAACCGAGGAGCTGTAGATCGAGAGTACATTGTAGTGGCATGCGGCTTCTTCTCGCTGGGATGGACTGTTCTCCGGTTATGTAACTGTCTTGATGTTTTGACGATATGAATTAATGAATTTCTGTTTGACAATAATAACAACGAAGAATCGTCTATCTAATCCTAAGCCTTGTCTCAGAGCATATCTGTGACCTCACAACTTTGCGCCTTTCGATTTTCTAGCTTCCCTCTCCCTGTCTCTTAGCTTGCGTCTTAAGATCTTCCCAGTCGGGCTTTTCGGTATCGCATTGATAAACTCAACGCCGCCCTTCAACCACTTATACCTAGCTTTATGCTCCTCAACATAGCGCTGGATCTCCCTCACAAGTTCTTCATCAGATTGGCTTGCATGCTTTGCTTTGACTACAAATGCTTTTGGAACTTCACCAGCTCTCGCATCGGGAATCTGAATGACTGCACAGTCGCTCACTGCGGGATGAGTGAGAAGGTGTGACTCGAGCTCAGCAGGCGCGACTTGATGGCCCTATTTATATGACCATTAGTGAAAGGAGAGAAGGGGGAGATGATGTGTGTTACTTACCTTGACTTTGATGAGCTCCTTGACTCGATCGACAACGACAAAATGCTCATTGCCGCTCTCGGACATGCGAACCAGCACCTCGTCTCCCGTTCGAATCCAGCGCCCGTCCGTATCTTCGAAGAAAGTCTCGGCGGTGGCCTTCGGGTTGTTGAAGTAGCCAAGTGACACCGTTGGACTTTGGATCAGTAGTTCGCCTGGCTTTTCGTATTCCGTAATCTCTTTACCGTCTGGGTCGACGATCCTTGCCTTGGCTGCAGGAAGCAATGAGCCCGTTGTGCCGACCTGGGTATCATGCTCGCTACTCTGTATAAACACAGTCGCCGTCTCTGTCATTCCTGTTCAAGTATCAGAAGCTACTCTAGCCGTAGCTAATCAATTATCTTACCATAACCTTGCCCAAGACGCCATTTTGGATAAAGGCTCAACAGATCATCCACTGTTTCTTTTCCAAGTGGTGCCGCACCGGTATACACAAACCTGACACTGCTCAGGTCATACTTGCTGCACATTTCCTTTCTATCGAGCATTTGAATCACAATAGGAGGGACAATTGGGAGCTGATGTATCTTGAAGCGACTGACCGCAGCCAAGAAGGGCTCAAACTCAAACCGAGGCATGACGATGATCTCGTCGCCGCGGTATGTCCCCAAGTGGGTGATGAGCATTAGCCCGAAGACATGACTGAATGGCAAGACTCCAAGCATCACTTGGGTGTCAATTCCGTCGGCCTTTCTGGAGACTGAATCGAATGTGCATGTCTGGATGATACCCGATATGATGTTATAGTGCGAGAGCATGACAGGTTTCTTCTCAAAGGTCAGCTAGCAGAACGTTCCATCCGTGGTGAACTCACCGGCAGACCAGAAGTGCCGCTCGAGTACAAAAGATAGGCTGCTTGTCGGGCCCCATGTCCCTTCGTCCACCGCAGCGAAGGCAACGCAGGTAGTTTCTCTCCATCTTGAATCAAGTCATCGATTGTCTTGAATCCATGCCTGCTCGTGTCGCCAGGTACTGGAAGCAGAAACACATTTTGTCGCGATATACCCACGGCCTCGGTAGCTTTTAGTGCGGTATCAAGAAGAGGTAAACAAGTAAAGATTGCTTTTGCGCGTGAGGCGCGGAGCTGGTGCTCGAGCTCCGATGCCGACAGGGCTGCGCTGCTCAGACTGGCGATGCCATTGAGGCGATGGATGGAATGCGTAAGGGGTATGTAGTCAATCTATCTTAAGATCAGCCCAAAAATTTCAGCCCTTAGTGAGTCAGTTCACCCACAGTATTGAGAGAGAATATGACGCAGACACGATCCCATTCCGACCCGGATTGTGAGTCACGTTGAAGGGCTTTGCCGATGCCCCGCGCAAGGAGGTCCTCTCTACGTATGACCTCTTCAGTTGTACGCGTCTTTCCAGTAATTCCGCATGTATATGGACGTCGTGCTTTCGCAATGGGATACCGGCCATACGCTTCCGAGCTCATGAATTCAGCGACGCTGACGGAGTCCGGGGGGTCTGGGCGAGATTAGCGAATTGGCCGGAACAATGCGTCTCTGTAGGTACCTATCGGTAGTTTTGGCACCCATGATGGTGGGTAGAAGACCATTGTGACTGAGAAAGTCGAGTGCTTCAGTTAGTGCGATCTGGTGATGGTGCGAGTTAGATTGATCTGATAAGATCTTGATGTCCACGTATCTCCCGCCTTGCGCCCTTTTTGATGTGACCCCGCATCCGATGTGATTGCTTGGCGATCAGCGGGGGCTGCCGAAGCCCTATCGGGGATTTGTATGGCTCGGCAATGATGCAATTGCCTTTACACCTTGAGCCGTAGCTTGCGATATGCAGTTGTAAGCTGAAGATCAATTGAGATCACCAAATTGGATAGGTCATAAAATGGTGTGTAACAGATTATTTAGTCTATACTGATATATATTCTTCTAATTCACCCCCTACTTATTAACATTACAATCGCTCATCCTCCAAATCCTATCCTCCATCTAAATCGCAATCTCAAAACCGCTTAAGGGAGAGAAGCGGGGGAGTAGCTCTGGTCAGGCTTGACAACCTTGCCACCAGCGAGCTGCTTATCAGTGTAGCTGGGGTAGATGATCTGCTTCTTGCTGCTGACGACCGAGAGGGTGGTGAAGCCCTTGTCGGCGCCGAACTGGCCGCTCCAGCCAGAGGTGATGGTGAAGGTGCCGCACTTGGCAGGGCCGCCGTTGGCCTTGGAGGCGGGCTTGCCCTTGACGACGTACTTGCAGGCGGTGGCGGCGCCGCTGCCGGTGTTGATCTTGAAGTTCCAGGTGCAGGTGTCGTCAGCCTTGTCGCATGAGCGAGAGAGGCCCTGGATGGTCCACTGGGGAGAGGCGGCCATCATGGAGACGGTGTCGGCGGGGGCAGGGGCTGCGACTGCGCCGGTGGCGGAGACGAGGGCGATGAGAGCGGCGGTGAACTTCATTTTGATGGTTGAAAGTGGAAGAGTTGGGAGTTTGGAGAAGTTGTTTGTTTGTGTGAAGAGTTGGGAGTTGTGAGTGAAGAGTGTTTGTAGAGAAGATGAGATGATTGATGATGAGAATGTTGATTATTGCCGGTCGATCAATGAGTCTTTATAGATCTTGCAAAAGGTATTAATAGACTCATGACTTCATATCTCTCGGATCATCGGCTCCATAGTGTTGAGCTCTGATGTCGCTCTGGCCGATACTACAGCTGATCAGTGGGCGGTAACGTTGATCCAGGCTTAGGCCCAGCCTCACATTCTAGAACCCAATTCCATGGCACGACAGAATAGACCAGGCATTTCTCCCAGTGACCGCATCTGCCGATTTCCCGTCTTTTTTTCCGCCCAGCCCCTTCGAGACCTGGGGAACCCCGAGAGCTATGGCGAGGCTTTAGCTTCTACAGGTTTAGCCTGCTCCCTCTTTAGCGAATCAGGGCGTGATCTATTCTTAGATTCTTTGCCCCTGTGCATTTTGTGCCCGAAGCAGTTACGAGCTTCTGGCAATACGAGAGGATTAGCAGGAACTATTGCTTGTCCCTTGTCCTTGCATTTCAACTCCATGCGACGTTGTCTTAGGGGACCTCGTAAAGCAGAGTCGGTCAAGGTCATGTTCGTGTTTGTTGTTGAGGTAATCTTAGCGGTTCGGGGCCAAAGCTCGACCCACGTGCGTTGCTTCGGCACTGCAGCTTGGCGATGATGTAAATGCGATCGCCCTTGGGGATTGAGAAGCATGGAAGATCGTCGTCTAATGATTGTATCCTCAATTGGTGATCAACAAATCGAGATCGGGGCTTTGGTCTTCCATTGAGTTGAGGCGTTGCCTAGAATCAAGAGAATCATCTGTGAAAATTTCGCTGGAGGAAACAATTGAGCTCTCGCCTGCGATGTTGGTATGCAAGATAACTTTATGTTTTAGCTTAAGAGTGTAAATTTCTGCTGCGTGACATCTTTACCCAATCGCGGCAATCCGCGGCACTACGTGATCAAGACTGCATCTTTGATATCTCGAGATTTATAAACCTTTTACCATATTTTGAATTTTTACCTAAACGGCAAAGGATCGTGTTACAAATAGAGAAATATTATCTGTAGGAGAAAGGAGCACAGAAAGTAACAAAAAGCGCGTTTAATTGCATATCTGCTTGCTGTAGGGTAGCGACATTTTTTTGCCATCGGTGGCATTCCAGGCAACGAAGCGAACTTTCCTTTCTGGCGCCACTCAGTAAAGCAAGAACGCAATAAGTTAACTTAAAAGCCTCTACCATATTTATTTATAGAGCGATCGAACTGTGACATCGCTTATCTCAATCCGGCCATGAGATATCCACGGTAAATCGACCCCAAGCGGGCAATGTTTATGAGTCAGCATGGCCACAGAATAGCACAACATTGTTTCATTTATCGAAAAGCTCAGATCAATTGTTTTGTAAGAGACTCTTGCATATTGATTTACTTCACTCCGCACGGGAGGCACAGTTGGTTATCTTAGCAATGAATGGATGTCTCCGGATTGACGGGAGGAGTTAGCCCCACTGATGCGGCCGCATTCCGCAATCATCTCCGCCAACGGTAGGAGTACGGAGTTACGCGGTATCTACGTCGATATGGCTATCTTCAACGTGCGGTTGACCTACGCGTCTCCATCAATTGATTGAATGAGTAGTCTACTGCACTTTTAAAAACGCAGGCACCAAACATGGCAACCCGCAGTGAGCAAGCTTACAAAGTGTGCAAGAAGTAGAAGCGGCGGTGCGACAAGCCTTTCCCCGAGTGTAGTTTATGCAAGCGGACCCAACGACTGTGCGAGTATGGCATCGCTGCTGATTTCCAGCCAAGTGCTAGCGACTGGAGTGTGATGCAGGCTCGTCTTACCGAGCTTGAGAATCGTCTGGCCAATTCTCCGAGGGCTGCTGAGCAGCACATACTGATCCCATTCTCAGGCCCGGCTTCGGGGTCAGTGTTGGAACAAGGCTCAACGTCAGGCGCGACATTCTACAACTCTATTGACACGCACAGCGTCGGGTCGAATAGTATTAACGCGTCGTCCCAGTCTATCGGTTTCACGCCTGCTTACTCCACTGCCGAGGGTGCAGGCTCAACCTCGGTGAAGCATTTTCCGGCATCGATGTTTCTCGACGTTGACTGCTATGTATGGTCTCATGCCAGACTGCTACCTCCCGCTGGCATCATTCCTGCGGTATGCTGTCTCCAGTAATCTGTTACGCCGCTTGATACTGCACTGTTATATCCCTTGTGCAGTGCTCTAATCCTCGGTAGCCTGTTCTCGCGCTTCTCAGTCAGGGCAACGTCGTTCTAGATGTATCGCAGAACTACTTTGCGACAGTGCACACCTGGTTTCCTATGGTATCCAAGAAGAGAATGGATATGGGTCTCCCAGTGCAGAACGCAGGCCCCGATCTTGCCATGCTGTTTCTAGGCATGAAGCTTATTACGACTCCTGCTATCGACATAACCCATTCAGCATTGTATGATACAGCTCAAAGCTTCCTCGCTAGTCTGGAGAGCAATGACGTTGTTTCGCTTCTCTGCCTTCAGGCTATGATTCTCGTAGCCTTGTACGAATATTCCCATGCGATCTATCCGGCAGCTTGGATGACTATCGGGTCGTGCGCGCGGTACTCTGATATCTTGGGCATCACCCCAGGTGATTATTCCACCTTAGGCCAAGTAGTACGTATTCTCGATGTCGTGACAGGCTGTTGAATGACTGGCTTAGTGCCGTTTGGCTCACTGACAAAGAGAGAGGTGGAAAGAAGCTGACCTTTCTCTGGACGACATGGACAGAAGCAGAAGAGAGAAGGAGAGTATGGTGGAGTATCTATATCCTTGATAAACTCGTGTCACTGGGTAGCAGAAAGCGTTGCTTACTTCCGGATATCTATCCTCATTGTAAACTACCTGTCGATGATGACGCATGGGTAAGCCAATGGAAACTAAACACTGTTTGCACCTTAATAACTAATACGAGATTAGGATCGGGGGGAAGTAAACGTGGCTCTCAATCACTCAACCTCAGTATCATATCAGCTCCAGCAGTCTCCATTCGCGAGACTGTGCCAAAGCTCAATTTATCTCGGACGCGCCATAAGTTACGCCCGGGATAATTCAGCTATGACAAGTTCCGGTGTTGAAGAAATCATGTCTCTAGCGAACGAGCTGTCAGACTTCGGGGCAACAGTGGATAATGGGACTGCGGCTCTTAGCCCGGAGAAAAGCGCCATACTTCTCGCACCGCGATGTATTGCCCGTTCAGCACTCTTTATCGCCCTCGACCGTTTTACTTGCCCTGAGAAGATCAGTGCAGAGCCAGGGTATTTAGCTAGTCCGGGTGACAAGACACAGAACGAGATCGAGCTTCAGATGCAATCCATGCGTATCATCGAACAGGCCAGCGAACAGCTACACACCCTTGGTATGGAACTTCAGCCAGCTTTCAGAACTGAAGGAGTACCCTCGATGACCAAAGTAAGCCCTTTCATGCTGGACTCTATTTACGCGAGTGCAGCGACATTTCACTGGCTTCTTGGAGAGGGTGGGGATGAGATCTATTGAACAGCTGCTGCCGACTTGGATATGCTTCTGGGTTCACTGAGCTCGAGATGGCGGCTTGCTAGCACCTATCGCGAGATGCTGACGGTTAACGACGTCACAGCAAGGGTAGAAGCTAGGACGACATTATAATAGGGCAGTTTAATTACGTTCCCAATTGAATAGGAAAATATGATACCCGAAAATAGCTATGTTGCCATAGAGAAAAGAGAGTGCACCTTTTTCATGCCGTAATGTCCAGTGCTCTGCTCTTATATATCAGAGCGGAGAGCGGAGTGCGGAGTGCGGAGTGCGGCCGTAGACTCCGCATCGCCCCAAGTGTGTGGCGCTCTTGGGCGGACGAGCACCAGATGTGACTCGCCCAGTGCGGCCGCATCTTATAGTATCATTATAGCCATGGCTGTAATGCGCCTTGGACATCCGCTCGTTTGCCTCTGACATATTGACGACAGAGGGCTATATACACCTAGCTGAAGGCAGCCCCAACAGTCCTAACACCCTCCACCAAACATTTCCCACATCCGACCAACGACTGTATCTTCACCATCATAGACACCCTTCTTACCTACCTGGAACCAAGTAGATCATCAGGCATATTTATTTCCCCGAATATACATTATAAGTGTCCGCCGAAGCACCATCATTCCCAACAAGCCGACTCTGACAGAGAAGAATCTCACTGACCAAGCAGGCAAGGTAAGCCAATATACTCCACATACAGATGTAGCTTGTCTAATACCAACATCCACTAGGCTTTTCTCATCACTGGAGCTTCTGGCGGACTGGGTAAGGAACTTGCTTCAATTCTATACCAGAAAAATGGAAAGGTCTATATGGCCGCTCGCTCTCGATCCAAAACCGACGAAGTTATGAGAGATATCAAGGCAGATCACCCAGATTCGACCGGCAGCGTGATCTTCCTTCCACTGGTCCTCGACAACCTCACCACAATAAAGGCTTCGGCTCAAGAGTTCCTCGCCCAGGAAAGCCGGCTCGACGTACTCTATAATAACGCCGGTGTAATGATACCTCCCCAGGGATCCAAGACAGTACAAGGCTATGAGTTACAAATTGGTGTGAATAACCTCGCCCCGTTCTTGTTCACTCACTTCCTACATCCCATTCTTGCCACCACAGCTCAGATTGCTCCCAAGAACTCTGTTCGTGTCATTTGGGTATCTTCCAGCGCTGCTGAT
Source organism: Fusarium miscanthi (assembly GCA_014898875.1). NCBI lineage: Eukaryota > Fungi > Ascomycota > Sordariomycetes > Hypocreales > Nectriaceae > Fusarium > Fusarium miscanthi. Next base: position 222,013 of record JAAVUA010000074.1, read on the forward strand.
GGTGCTCCGACCCCCGCTATCAACTTCACGAACATGGATTACCATAATGAAGAAAGGATCTGGCCGAAGTATTCGAGAAGCAAGGCTGGAAGCGCCTTGCACTCTGTTGAGTATGCTAGAAGGGCTGCCAGAGAAGGAATCATCAGCATCGTTCGTCATTTAACATCTCGATCCTTTGTCAGACGCTGGGAACTAACTCTTCTCTTCAGGCTCTGAACCCTGGCAACTTTGTGACCAACCTACAGAAAAACATGCCAAGAATGCAGCTTGCTATCTTCGTAAGCTGACCCCCAGCAGATGAAGAGGTTTGAGACTGATGTTAGCTGTATAGAAACTCATCGCCCACGCACCCAAGAACGGAGCCGATACTCAACTATTCGCAAGCCATTCTACTACCATCACAGAGAAAGAAAATGGCTGTTGGGGTAAGTCTTTTGCCATCCAAAGATGACTGCCAAGTTTCTAGGTACCAAGTTTAGACTTAGATGGCTAACGGTAACTCTTGTATAGTTTCTCCTTTTGGAAAGGTTGAGCCGTGTCGCAAAGATCTTCTTGATGCTGACCTTGGGAAAAAGTACTGGGAGTGGACAGAGGAGCAGGTCAATAAGTACAAGTAAAAGACACGTTGCCTTGAAGAGAAAGTAGCAAGTATACTTAGAGTTGGATTCTATAGTAATGCTTACTATTGGAATTTGACATTTCAATTTAAAAACATCATCTCAGAGGGCTGGAGGCAAAATAGCCGTAACGGGTCTCGAATTCCTGGCGGAAAGGATGCCTATTTTGATCGTTGGAAGCTCCCATTATTCGAATACCGATACACTTAGTCTAGGCTCAAGAACTGGTTACAACCTTTTGATGGTTCTCCAATACAGACTTGGCCAAATCCCGTAGATCCAATAATGCGAAAGGAAACCAAGAATCAGGATCAATGGTTGATTCCAACTTGGACAAGTACGCTTCATCCACTCGTACACGCTGCACAGTTTCAGCTAAACCATCTTCCTCCGAATCTAGTATCAAGAGCGCCACGGCGCAAGACCATGTGAAGATATCGTCAGGTGCTTGTCGGATCGAGGGAGCTGTGTAGTACTCCCGGATCTTCTCAATAACGTTCCTTTTCTCTGACACATCATCCGCCCTAATGAATAGGATGGCAAGCGCCAGCACAATTGTCCCGCGAACATTATCACTTGTCTCTCGACTCAGTAGGTCAAGGAGAGCTATACCCGACGGACCCGACTGACGCGGGAAGAATGCCAAAGCATGAACCGCATTGGTTCGCATGGCCGCTGAGTCCTCGTCCAAGCAACGCATGACGGAAGACAGTCCCAGCTCGACGGCCTCATAGGCTTTGAGCTCTTGAATTGCATAACCGCGGTTTTCAGAATCCATAGCCGCAAGGTGCTTTTCCCATTCTTGTATGTCAATCCCGTTAGGGACCGCCCAGTTTGGATGGCCAATTGCAAGACTGAGTATCAGGAATAGTAGGCTTTCGCGGTCTTTAGTTGATGGGCTATCAAGCAAAGCATATAAAAATGGAATCGCGGCAACTGAAGCACTATAGCGGCTGCCTTGGTGATATATGTTAGACCAACACGCATCAAGCGCTGTCTTGTAGACTTCAGGATCTGTCGACTGGAGCTCTCTTAGAATAAGCGGTACATCATCAGCTGGGCCGTAGGCATGGCTGAGGCGGGACCAATCGATGGAATCAAGCCCAGCCAGAGGATCGGTCTTTTTGAGTGACATAGTGGTACTGGCCGATGTGATGTGTTGAGAAAATATTGTGGAGAGGTTCGAATTTGCGTGCAGCATTGTGTTAGGCGGCAGCCCCGTATTTATAGTACAGAAACCTGGTCATCTGAGAGTGTTAGCCTCATGTTAGGTGACTGATATCGGCATAGCCGGCTATGCAAATAGACGGCACTGTATAAATAGTGCGGAACCAAGCCCTAGTCAAGCAAGGTTAGAAACATTAAGTCCTATTGACTGCATGCTAGCCTTGATGATATCACTGAACCCAACCATTTGACAAGCGACCTAGGGCTGCTCTGACTTGAAAATCTCACAGATAAGTGTCAACTAGGATTAATTTAAGCTGTCTTTTCAAGTTTCTATGGAGATCTGCCCCAGCCTGTATAAAGCTGATAACGACCCCAAATAAATGATATTATTCTTAGCTATGAAACTCTTTAGATATCCTGAATCCGTTGTATAATTCTGTTGAAATTTGCCTCTTCATCCTCCTGCTCGGAACTTTTTTGTATTACCTCCTCGCAAGTCGAAATTTGCACAAGATCATTCTGCCTGTCAAGCTTATTGTCCCATTTTTCAGCCACAGTATCTAGAGCAACCTTCATCCTCTGTGCCCAGATCTGCTGCCAGAACTCCAAAATCCGCTGGTAGTAAAGGTCGTCTATACCAAGGGCACTTGGCTGATCGAACGCTGAATAATCGATATCAAGATTGTCAATGTCGCTCCAAATAGTCGTTGGGTGGCCGGTTAGCACAAAGCACTGAAACATGACAACTACAACCTTCAATTGATTCATTGCCTCTGCATCTACATTGAGAATCTCGAACTCAATATCATCTGGTTCCAGTTCTGTCATTCGGGGGTCCGGCCAGAACTTCCAATTGGGATCTTTGGGGCGGCCACAACAAGCTGGCCGATCTGAACACGTATGATTTAGACCTAGCGCAGAAAATGTTGCTTGTCGCACCATGATGGCGTGATGACTCAGGTTCAGACTTTTGCCATATATTTCCGCATGGCAGTCGAAAAGCGTAGCGAGATCCTGAGGTACGGGGTCTTCCATCGGTTCGCGGGGGTGTGCCAGCCATTTCATTCTCGAGGTGAAGGGGGTACAGCCATCAGGTGAACACAGGCAAGAGCAGTTGTCGACCAAAACGGATTTGGACAGATAACTCTCCGCAATGTCATTTGTGTTATCTTGATCAGGACATTGGTATTCTTGCATACCTAGAATGTCGGCAAGAACGAAGATAGAAGGCGTCGGGCTAGCGAACCTGAAACTCCATTTCCATAAAGGGGCTTGATGATCAAATAGCCATACTGCGTAGTCGAGTGAAATGGAACGGATACATGGCATAAACCTGTCCCAGAGCGCTCTGTCCAGTGAAGAGTCATGGTCTTGATCAGCAGTGATCATCTTGAAGCCGGATTCAACGAAGAGATCTGCATCTTCTGACCTTTCCAGGTCGAAGAATATTGATCTAGAATAGTAACTAACATCTCGGTAAGGCTGTCGAGGCAGGTCTCCATCCGCGAAAGTCGATAAGGGTCCCAAACCAAGGAACCCCTTTCGGCGAAGTAACCTATCCATCCCGATCGCGTCAATGTCAGGTACTTCCTCCAGGGCTGTAAAGTTGCTGAACTCTGTGATTGACAGGTGCTTTCGGGCCAAGGCTTGTAGCTGCCAACGGCGACTTCGCAGCTCTTTTGCCAGAAGTGTTTTACAGTGGGAAGAAGCTGTATGGAGAGGCTGTTCTTCAATACCGCGGAAATCGCGGTGAGGTATAATGGGACATCCGTAGGCTAGGATGATCCGAAGCGGTAATGTACAAGGACAACATAGTTCATCCAAATCTTCTTCCGAGTTACAAATCTCACGGCTGACTTCCATTGCAAGGTTAAGAACAGTCACGCCAGTATGGTCGTATTGAATCCAAATTTCAGGATTTGTTTTCTTGGCCAGGGCTTTCAGGATATCCAGTCTGTAGATGGCAACGTGTAACGGTGTCTCTCCATAGCTGCTAATCTCCTCGAGAGTATGTGGATGCAGGGAGATGAGTCGCTCCACTTCTAGTAAATTGTTGTGAATGACTGCCAAGCCTAAAGGACCATAGTGGACTGGCATGCCGTAAGCCTTCTAGTTCAAGAAGCATTGTAAGAAGTTAAACGAGATAGTGGAACATACTTCTTGCCAAACTGTGGCTATGACCGTAGTAATCAAGGAGTCTACGCCTATCGCGCATGCATTGATACAGATGTGTACCAAGTTCTTCTCTGTCGTTCCCAGAACTCAGCTGCCCATAGATAGAAGCGGGAACAAAGGTCCCGCCGATTACAAAATGCAATGCTAACCTGGGAATTGTTGAGTTGAAGCTACTAAGGTAGTGTACTTTTCGTGTACGTACTTTCCATAATTGTCGCGAGTTGTGACTGATGTACCTGCGGTAACAAGAAAATTGAGCAAGCCTTTACACGTCAAGTGCAAAAATGGGGAATTTGCTTGTTGCAAAGTCCTTGACTGGTGAAAGATCTAAAAGAGTGAGTTAGATAATCCGCCACGCTCTGACCTCATCTGATCTTACTGGACAACTCAGGTAATGAAGCAGGGTCTGGTTGTCTTGGGTAACGCCATTAGGACTTGCTCTCCCTGAGCAAAACAACTCTTGAATCTTTTGCTGCGCCGCGCTTAGAAGTATTTTGGATCTTTTCTCATTATTGGCACAGAACCGTACTGCCCCATGAACAATCGAAATGACCAACAATGCTGGAGCGACTGTCCAATCGACTACGGGAAAGTAGGTAAAAGATGGGCTGATGCTGAATCGCCCAGCGCGAGCGCAAGTAGAAAATGACACTTCAAATCCATTTCTCATCAATAAAGCCAAGCCTGCAAAACGAATCTTTCGTGTCTTTTCGTACCCTGATGACGGGATGAAGAAGATACAATCTTTCTCGTGACAGGGGTTGGATAACATCTCTTCGGCGAAATGCACAGGCCCCAACGCAAACGTTCTTCTCCGACGCACGCGTCGTAGTTGGCAAGAACACATCGACACCGAGCCAGATCTGTTAGAAAGCGTTTGAAGTTCAGGTTCAGTCTCAGGGGCCGGAAGGTAGTTATCTTGTTCTCCAGAGTGATTAGGCGAGAACAGCTGGTTTGCCCCAAGGCGATCCCGATATTTTGTAGCGCTCGCCATGTCGAATAACGACTTGATTTGAGCTTGTATCTGAAGCTGCTGGTAAGATATCTGGTCAAACCTCTGGTCCAGCTGGGGAACAATTGAATCAACTGTGGTCTGGAGAACGGGAAGAGCCACATCAGTTCTCGTGATAGGTTGGCGTAGTTCTCCAATAGCCGCTGATGTATTTGAGTTGATGATTGTGTTTTTCTTAATTTCAACCATCTGCTCATGCAAAGCTTTTCTTGCCAAAGATTGTTCATCTCTGAAGTTCATAAGCTGGAGTAATTCATCGGGATTGGGTCACCTTACAGCTGAAGCATTCCTAGAGCGAGGTTGAGTGTTGCTGAAAGGTTGTTCAAAGCTTCTTGTAGAGCTTCAACATCGGGTTTTCGTAGTGGATATAAAGCCTTCTTGCGCCCATCTTTGATCTTGTCTTTCGTACGCGCGTGCGGAGTCGTCGCCACGGCGCTGGCAGTGGTGGCAAAGATTTTCTGTTGAAGGGTGTCCAGTTCTTCCAATGCCCTTTGGCATTCTCTGAGACAAACGGAAGCCTCTGATGCTGAGGTAGAAAGTTTTGGGTTGAGCTGGGAACTTTTTAACGCGATTTCAAGTGATTGAAACACGCTTCCAAATCGCTCAGCCTGACACACAAGTCGAGTACGGTCGTCATCGTAATCGCTGAAGTTTTTTAGATATTTCGTGAGACCAGATGTTACTGTTATTCCCAGGGGAATGATAGCCAGTGCCAGCTCTGCCATAGTTGCTAAACTGAGAATGATGAGGGGAGAAAGGAAAACCATCATGAGGGGTTTGTGAAGTGGGTTTGCAAGTACAATGTAACGACAGAACCAGGCCACCAATGACATCTCACTACGTGTTTGAATCACCATTGGGCGGGCAGTGTTCACAATTACAAACACAGATTTCCAACAAATCTACAGGTAAGCACTGTATTGCACCTAATGCGATTATGCCTAAGTGGCCATTCCGCCTCAAGGCATTCCTCCGTGGCATTGCTTATGCATGCGGTTTTGGACTTTGGCCATGAATTACTTCAGATACTGTCATAACTACTATTATCAACATCTAATGCTTATTAAGATGCTTAGTATAAAGTAGTTCTAATTATAGAATACCCATATAAAATGTCAATTTCTCCTTGCTAGTCTAGGCTGCCTCTCTAGAGCTGGACGCGTTAAGTCTACGATAGCACAGTGGCCAGGTTGCTCGCAGTACTAGCGTAAGGATGGAAGAGAAACAAAATCCCTCTTTATGTGACACACGCAAGCCAACCATTGCGCCTTATAGAGCTTAAACTTTTTATTTATGGTTATTTTAAAGCTTACTCTCCTGCAGGACAAGAACGTTGATCGAGCTGCCTGCGACAGATGGCTCGAGGTCGTCAATGATGAATCTGTGACCATAATCCATCATTTATTTATCGAGTCTCCCCAAGACTTCGTTCGTGATGCTAATTTCCGTTGTTGGAGGGTGCGAACTCATATAGAACGTAGCTGTGCTATCCTTGAAGTATGTCGATACCTATCCTATCTTGACATGGGGTGTGACGACAGCGCGGATGCGAGCAAAGCGTTTCTTACGATGAGAAATGCTCTTATTGTTTTTCAGAAAATGCTATTCGAGAGAGAACTCGGAGTGAGATATGATTGAGCCATTCATCAGTACAGTACTCTATCAGCAACCTCAGTTATCATCTAGAGAAGCCAGCAGCAACCAGTTCTGCTTCACATCTGCTGGCTGCTCTCGATCGTTACCTTTGGCCGATATAAGGTGGGTAACAGTATGTATTGCTTAAGCTCGAGCTCTTTGCAACATTAGGTTAAACAAATTTGGGGTTTGGACACTATCCCAGCGATACAACACACGATATTTCTCTCCCATCAATCCTCAAACCGTTCACTGTTATCTCCGAGCTTCTTCACCTTTCGGGGTCCGACCTGGCAATAACTGCTCTGCGCATGTGACCATGCAGCAAATCAGAGCTCACAATGAAACCAACAGCCCTAACGTGTGATGAGAAGAGAAGGCGATGGCAAGATAACTGCCGGGAAAGTGTACAGCCACTCACGAACCGTAGCGCCGATGTGATAGAAGGCTCCATGGGGAGGTAAGACATCTACATATGTGATCAACACTTATTACCCTCAAAAGAAAGCTTTCAGCTCAGCCAAATTCTAATCATCTCAATATTCACATCAATAGCGTCGCTCTCAGGTAGTAATATGATAGAATTCTTTACATCAATGAACCATGGCTGTCACATAAAAATATGGAGTTCGTAGGCGTTACATCGACTAACTTGATAAGGTAGTTCAAGCATGCGCCACGTCTGTAACGGGCGGAGCTGAGGACGGTATGGGCCGTCCTGGTGCAAGAGGCTGCATTATCACATCAACTATCCCTTTCCGATATGTAGCATTGCCCAAATGCTGTGATTTGACACGAAAATGAGGTGATCCTTTCCACTTTTGGGTCTGGCATTGACATTGAACGGTCAGCTTCGGCCCCCCCTCTCCCCCCCACC